>JAQIUQ010000836.1:52500-65000 GCA_030378365.1 Hybognathus amarus | reverse complement strand
ATTCAAGTGTATTATTGGTTACACTTTAATTTCGATGGTCCACTTTAGACATTATACTCTCTATATGTAACCTTGCAACTTCATGTCATCTTACTCTCATTTGAAGTAGTAGACTGTTAGGGTTAGGTGTTAGTGTTTGGGTTAGTAGAATAGGTTGACCTGTAGTCAACCTATGAATGTCTAAAGTGGAGTATGGATTATCAAAATAAGTATCTTTCTTACTGATTTTTTTTCTGCATTCAAAGGGCTCAGTTTTCCTCTTTATTGAACACCTACAACTGCTTTCTTAAAGACACAACACACCTGCAGCTCACTGTCTATGAGGTAAATCATATTTCTATCTTTATGTAGATACTGTATTCATTGCATTATTGCTTGATTAATACATGCAAGACAAGTTTGACTATTCTAGAGGGTATTTGATTGTACCATGTGGTTTTGCACACGTGTGTGGACTTTGAGCCTATAATCATAATTTGCCATTAACAGGATTGCACTGCCCTCTTCTGGGCAGAACAGAATAGCAAATCAGTAATAACCATGCCATGTCTGCTTTTATAGAATGAAGGGAAGGTGACATTTGAAGGCATCTTGGCATTTCCTGGGGTGTAAAGAAACCCATTCAGTTACAAATACAAGATGAGAAACCAATATTTACAAATGAGTCGTCAGTCAAGTCACCAGACCCTATGAGTCCACTCGGAAATAAAAGGTTTGTATTTTTTTTTTATTATTACATTCCATCATTTAGGCTATGTGTAAAAACCAGTGGTGTGTTGCATGTGACACATTTTCAGTTAAAGGGGAAAGCTATAAAATAAAATAAAAAGGCCAAGATGTTCTTGTCTATTTAAAGGAATATTTCATGTTCAATGAAGCCTGAACTCTTATTGACAATATCAGTGGCCTGGAAAGTTGACTGTACTGTACAATGGATCTCTGTGGGGCCAGAGTTAAATTTGCCATGAAACAGAAGTTGCAATAGTCTTTTCTTCTCTAATGTGCCGTATATCCAAGTGAAACTGACTCTCAGACAAGAAAAACTTGATTTTGTCTGTGGGGAATAAGATTGGATTGTTGTGGTTTGTGATTGGTGGGATTGCCCCGCCTTTCACGCCAAACACATCATCATAGAAGAGATGCTGCAACCTGGTATCACAACAAGACATGAAATAATCACATTGGTCCACTTTGGAAAACGTGTAGATGTCTCACGCTTTAACCACCTCAAACGTGAAACTTACACGTTTGCGTTCATACACGTTCCAGTGGAGAGATACCCGGATGACCTATTCTACACGCAGTCGCCTCTGCTATAACCGAGAAAAATGTAATTTTGTTTTTATTGACTAATGACGATCACCGAGAAATTTTCTATTATTTAAAATGCAAAAAACATGTAGTATTTTCAAGGTGAAAGGGATTCATTTGCTTTGATCAACGCCGAAAAAAAGTCTAAATGTCACATTTTTAATGAAGTAGCCTACTGAGTAAAAATAACACAGTCTCATCCCAATTCGTCATATAACTGGCGTCTGGGACGTCTTTTGACCATTCGTCAATATATAGAGCCTAAGTCGCCGCCCCTCCGTTTTCGGTTCACTGGGACCTTATCTCGAAAAATAATGCATGGTAGTCAATGGCGAGAAGATAACTTATCTTTTTTATTCCATCTTAACTGTGTCCTGGATTACACATATGATGTTTGTCAATTTAAAAGATAATTATGAAAGCCAAGAAAGTCGCAGTTCGTCATAAAACAGAAGAGTAACTTTTAGTTTTATGTGAAAATCGCTCAATGAACTACATCTCCCAGGAGGCGAAACAACGAGCAAGATCAGCTGCTGTGTGTGTGTGCAGTCTGGAACAACACACTCATGACGGTAATGTTACGATTATAACGGAAGACTATAGAAACAATGACATAGCCTCAGTAAAGTTCGCTTCATTCATTGAGAGAAAATGTGCGCCTTTGGGGTTTGTAGTCTTTGTAATTACGTATTTTCACAGTCTTATATCTCAACAGTTTTACATCAAACTGCGAACTTTCTTGACTTTAAAATGTATCTTTTAAATTGACAAACATCATATGTGTAATTCAGGGATCAATTTAAACGAAATCAAAATATTTGTTATCTCTCGCCATTGACTACCATACAATATTTTTCCGAAATAAGGTTCCATGGTGGTCGACCGGAAGGGGAGGGACTTAGGCTCTCTATACGCTTTTTTAGGGCCCCCTTACCTTTAACGTCAGTTCAGGTGACAGAGTTGGGTTTAGGGTTAGGTTTAGGTCTGGGTAGAGTTAGGATCCCATAACGTCATCTACCGACGTTTACGGGGGCCTCAAAAGGCGTATATTGACGAATGGTCAGAAAACGTCCGAAGACGTCAGTTATATGACGAATTGGCACTGAGACTGCGCTGGTAAAAACGTCTATCTTTCCGGCGTCCCCATTCTCCTCGTTTAAGCAAAAGGTACGTGGCTTTCAAAAGGTTTTTTCGCGTGGATCAAGGCAAATGAATCCTTTCACCTTGAAAATAATATATATCTTTTTTTTTTTTTGCATTTTAAATAATAGAACATTTCAGTGATTCGTCAATAAATCAAAATTCCATTTTTCTTCGGTTTAATGAAAACCAATCAGGTCGTTATGGCAGAGGCGATTGCGTGTAGAATAGGTCAACATCCGGGTAATCTCTCCACAGAATGTGTAAGTTTTCACATTTGAGGGGATTAAACCATGACATCTACACATTTTCCAAAGTGGACCAACGTGATATGTCACGTCTTGTCGATGATATGGTGTTGAAGAGGGAAGGGAAGTGCTTTTGATTAGAAGACTACTTGGCACATGAATTGAAAATGATTTATATTAAATAATGTAATATTTCATTTTTAAAAAAATTGTCAATTTTGAGTTCAGGGTGACTCTCAAGCACCCCATGAAACCAAGTGCTGTGTTGATGTATTTACTGAAACAAACATGAGTTATGAACATGTGAAGACATAATCTCTAGTCTTTAGTTTTAGTTTGCATTTGGATTACATCAAACAAGTTTTCTTTGTATAAAGAACATTTCATAGAGAGCATTGATTGAACAACATTTGGATATTCAGAAAAGTTTATTTCCAGAAAGAGATGAATTTAAAATATCTGCTAAATATGATCATATGTACATGAGTGTATGAATAATACATTTACATGAGTAAAGTTATATTAGAAATAAGTACATAATCATTTACTCACCCTCATGTTGTTCCAGAAGTTTCTTTTTTTCTGTTATTATTAGATATTTTAAAGAATTCTGGTAACTAGACCCCACTGATGTACCCCATTGACTTCCATTGTAGAAAAAAAATACTATGGAAGTCAATGGGGTCTACAACTGCCTGGTTACCAACATTCTTCCAAATATATATACAACAAAAAGAGATACATACAGGTTTGGAACAACTTGAGGGTGAGTAAATGATGAAAGAATGATCACTTTTAAATGAAAATGACATGATGAAAATAAACTCTTTTTTTAATCAAACAAGAGTTATTTGCTTTTAAAAGCAAGTCATTAAATAATTATTACAAGAATTACAGTTTAATCATTTGAATCAGGATTTTACAGGTTCACAGCACTGATCTTATAGTTCAATTTTGAACTGAAACAGAACCACCTACACAATGAGTACTGGTTTTCATTAAACCGAGAAAATGGAATTTTGTTTTATTGACGAGCACTGAGAAATGTTCTATTATTTAAAATGCAAAAAAAAAAAAAAACATGGCAAACCTGTGTAGAGAATAAAGAGATAAAAGGTTATTTTCTTGACCCTTGCTCATTTCAAAATGTTTTTAATCCATTCAATCATGTCCCTTATTGCTTTATTGTGTGTCAGCTTCACTGGAAATTGTGGAAACCTTCATTGTGGAATCCAATCCACCTACAAATAAGAGATCATTTTAATGGTACAATGCTGATACGTTAGTCTAATGTCTTTCTGTTCCTAACCACCCATCTTGTGGAACTACGATATTTGCACTGGTACCATTAAAATGATCTCTTATTTGTAGGTGGATTGGATTCCACAATGAAGGTTTCCACAATTTCCAGTGAAGCTGACACACAATAAAGCAATAAGGGACATGATTGAATGGATTAAAAACATTTTGAAATGAGCAAGGGTCAAGAAAATAACCTTTTATCTCTTTATTTCTGACACAGGTTTGCCTCTATTTTCTATTATAATATAATATGTTTTTTTTTTGCATTTTAAATAATAGAACATTTCTCAGTGCTCGTCAATAAAACAAAATTCCATTTTCTCGGTTTAATGAAAACCAATAGGTCTTTATGGCAGAGGCGATTGCGTGTAGAATAGGTCAACATCCGGGTTTCTCGCCACTGGAACGTGTTAACGCATACGTGTAAGTTTCACGTTTCGAGTGGGTTAAACCGTGACATCTACACGTTTCCAAGTGGCCCAACGTGATTATTTCACGTCTGATGAGGAGTGATGAGAGGGACAACCTCTTGAGGGCGCTGTTGATTGTCATTGACACAGTTGAGAGATATTTCTTTTAATTTAAGATATGCTTTTATATCCATTGCACAAGAAGTATGAGCAAGCAGTATGATACAGATATTAAAACGACCTATTGGTTTTCATTAAACCGAGAAAAAGGGAATTTTGTTTTATTGACGATCACTGAGAAATGTTCTATTATTTAAAATGCAAAAAAAAAACACTTATTATTTTCAAGGTGAAAAGGATTCATTTGCCTTGATCCACGCCGAAAAAAAACGTCTAAATGTCACGTTAAACCGAGAAAAATGGAATTTTGTTTAATTGACGATCATTGAGAAATGTTCTATCATTTAAAATGCAAAAAAAAAAAAAAACACTTATTATTTTCAAGGTGAAAAGGATTAATTTGCCTTGATCCACGCCGAAAAAAAAACGTCTAAATGTCACGTTAAACCGAGAAAAAAGGAATTTTGTTTTATTGACGATCACTGGGAAATGTTATTCTATCATTTAAAATGCAAAAAAATTAAGTTTTTGCACGTTTTTAATGAAGTAGCCTACTGAGTAAAACGTCTATTTTCGGCGTCCCCAGCTCCTCGTTTAAGCAAAAGGTACGCTAAAACAACGTATTACATCGACGTTAAACCATGGTAACACATTACATTGTTTAGATGAGGTTTAGATGTTGATAGGTTTCATTTTAAGTAACCATTGTGCTGATCAGTGTTTGCTTTAGTTGGACTCTTGGTCCCAATTCTTCTTACTTTATATTTGCTTTGGTTGTAGTAACTGTTAGTAAAACACTTTTGTTGCAACAGAGTAAGCCAAGAAAAAGTAAAATCAGGTATCATCAGTTTTAGTTGATGATGGCAAAATCATAAAGTGAGCATTTATTTTAATGTAGCGTTAGTCTAATGTCTTACTTTCTGTTCCTTGTAACCACCCATCGCGTGGAACTACGATATTTGCACTGGTACCATTAAAATGATCTCTTATTTGTAGGTGGATTGGATTCCACAATGAATTCCACAAATAATAGAACATTTCTCAGTGCTCGATCAATAAAACAGAATTCAATTTTTCTCGGTTTAATAAAAACCAATAGGTCTTTATGGCAGAGGCGACTGCGTGTAGAATACGTCAACATACCGGGTTCTCTCGCCACTGGAACGTGTTAACGCATCACGTGTAAGTTTCACGTTTGAGGGGGTTAAATCGTGACATCTACACGTTTTCCAGAAGCGTCCCAACGTGATTATTTCACGTCTGATGAGGAGTGATGAGAGGGACAACCTCTTGAGGGCGCTGTTGATTGTCAATGGAAAATGGAAAACGTGTAGATGTCACGGTTTAACCCCCTCAAACGTGAAACTTACACGTATGCGTTAACACGTTCCAGTGGCGAGAAACCCGGATGTTGACCTATTCTACACGCAATCGCATCTGCCATAAAGACCTATCTACAGTGGGAAGATAAGGTTTGAAAATATAAATTCTGAATAAAATGGGTGAGGCGGGATTCATAACAGGAAGCCCACAAAACAAACTTTCTGTACAGTACAGGTCTTATGAGTAGAGTACATGCTTGTGATTTAATAAAATGTTATGTTTCCATTAGGGGTATGACACGATGGGGAGAATTTGATGATCTTCGTATTGATGAACTGGAGGAAGCTGAATCCACGAAACTTGAACATCCTACTCAAGGTTCTTACCTGTATTACAAGTACAGTCATTATAGAGTGCATTAGCACCCCACACTTTTTCAGCGGCGCTGGCTCTGGCAGTATTTTTCCAGAAATCTTTCCCCATTGGGATTTTAACCCTTTACCTGTCACCCCCCTTTTGATAATTGACATTAAAATGCACTATACAAACTTAAATGGTTGTAATTCAAGAATGCTTTGGAATATAGACCTAAGTTTGGTCTTGTTTTAAAGAAAACAATCAGCAGATTATTACTAAAGTGAAAGCACTTCAAAAAATTAAAGTATGAAAAAGTTATGGAAGTTATAATTTACAGTAAATCAAATATACTTTATTAATATATTTTTTTAATATGAAATAAATATTTTACAAAATATGTTTTACTATAAAATTACTATAAAATGAAAGCTATATATCTAACCAAGTTGTGTTCCAAATTTGAAGTTGATATCACAAAAATTGAAGTTCCCATGAGATTTTGTTTAGGCGTTATACCAAAAATAGCCACCGGGTGCCATTGAATTCCATTGAATTTAATTGTATGCATTTTGCCATAACAAATTAATAAATTTCTATCCAAATATCACTTCTGTCACTAAATATGGAACCTTGAGACTGCAGACCTTTCTGACAATATGTGTTTTGTCAAGATTAGAAAGGTTTTCATAATAAATTATGAAAGATGATGCCCAAAAGGGAGGGGCCTAATAAAAAATACTGTTTCTATGGTAACTGCAATGTCCAATTTCAAAATGGTTTTCACAGGATGAATTCTGAGTTCGTAAGCTTTCAAATGATACCTAATTTATGATAACTACTAAAATATGTGATATAATAATAATAAAAAATATATATATATATATATATATATATATATATATATATATATATATATATATATATATATATATAATGATACTTTTTAGAGGACTTCTTACCTTACTTTTTAAAATATAATTTTATCTTTTTTTATTGACAAATAATAATTATGTTTTATTATGAACTTTTAGCACTAAAAAACAAAGTTTCAATTATTAAAAGTGTGTGTGTCGACTTTTTGTGACAAAGGTCAGAAACTCCTGTAATGACGTTGATTTTTTTAGGCGCACTCTTGTCATAAATTCATATATTACTGTTCATTCATAATTTGTAAAAAAAAAAAAAAAAAACAGACCTAAAATATCTATTTAGGAGTCTTAGACCTTTCCAATGATATATAGTTTGTCATTAACAAATTAGGATTTAATAGTAATATAGTGAAGTAAAGTTATATTGCCCGTATACGGGCAAGTGACAGTTAAGGGGTTAAAGACATGAACCTATACAAAGTGAATCTCAAATAGCAACTTACTTTAATTTGATGCAGTATTTGAAATGCGAACCAAAGTACAAAGGTACAAGACTGTGAACTTTACGGATTTAATGAGGCAAGAACTACAATCCCATGAAGCATTGCAAACAGCATAATTTAATTAGAAACGATGGAAAAATATAAAATTACTCAACCACAAATGTTGAAACAATACATTCTAAGATTATTGCAAAACATGCTTAAATACAAACATTTAAGTATTTTGAGAGTAAATGGAGATGTATTCTATTAAGACATTTCTAGTGATTTTTTTGGGAGTGGGCGGGGCTAACAATATCTTTTTCCATGTGTTGAGAAAACAAATGGAATTTTTAATTACTGTTATTACATCACTGTTGCTCTCTATTTGATAACAGTGGAATTAGTACTATGGCAACATGTGTTTGTAAATACGTTTTCTTACAGAAAATACATATAACGAAAAACAGTATAATTACTTAATATCATGTAGTTTGATTTCTGCATTAAAAATGGCATTACACTTTTAATTCTCTAAATCTCTCTTTAAGGCTACATCGCATACGAGAGCAAGACTTTAAGGCCTTCCCAAACTGTGCCTACCATTGAAGAAAGTTCATATCTGACCTCGTACCGTGAGTGATGCCTCGCTGGTGAAAATGAGAGTGAAAAGTAAGAAGATGGTAGAAAGTCAGAGGAACAGAAATAATCGCTTCTCCATCAATGGACACTTCTACAACTACAAGGTTTGTACCTTTTCTACCATGACCAACATTGAAGCCAGATGTAAATTATCAATAAGTATTATTGCTTTGGTATTTTATAGTTTAACTTCTGAAATACACATAATTACTACATAAATCTGTAAAAGTCCAAAGGGGAAACATGTATTGTGAACTTTTAACATCTATCAACGTATTTCACCATGATTGTCAAGTTTTATGTAAATCATGAAGTCTTTACATGTTACCGGAAATTTCCTACTTTTGAAATTGCACTTTCTCAGCTCATTGTATTCAAGTGCTTTGGTTGAATCAATGTTGAAATAGGCCTATGTATCAATTTCACTAATTAAATCAAAGTTGACATTGCACCGTTGTTTCACCGACACTGTCTTGCCTTTGAACATGGGACAAATTATATCAACATTGAATTAACATTGAATGCTTCATTGAGTATATGTGGACTCATGAATATGCAAATTTGCCCCACCTCCTTGCAATCACACATGCTCAGAATACCTCATCCATGTGGTCAACTTGACTGTAGAAAAAGCTGCACAATGGCAAGTGAAAATACTGGTTTAAGGGTGTACTCACACTAGCCAGTTTGAACCATGCCTGAGCCAGATGCTAAATGTTTTAGCATGTGCATAAGCGTCAGTAAATCGAGGAAAGGATGTTTCCCTGCACATTCACTATATAAAATTCACTGGAGGAAAAAGTTCACACGGCCCTCGTCAGATTTCGAAGTCACTCAAAAGGCTCTTTCACGTTGGCTTTCAGTCGACTTCAGTGAGGCACGGTGGTTCATGGGAGGAGTAGTTCCTTTGCTCGGAAATGAAAATATGTACACAGGCTTGTACCTTTGACTTTTTTGGATTTTCTATTCGTTTTTTCACTCGAAATGATATGTTGTATGCGTACTGAGTTCAGCCGTAGCTGGTTATCCTCAGACATGCTCTAATACTCTTTAGATATGGATTTTACAAAATGTCAATGGGAGAAATGAATGGGAAATTTACACTCACCGGCCACTTTATTAGGTACACCTGTCCAACTGCTCGTTAACACTTAATTTCTAAGCAGCCAATCACATGGCGGCAACTCAGTGCATTTAGGCATATAGACATGGTCAAGACAATCTCCTGCAGTTCAAACCGAGCATCAGTATGGGGAAGAAAGGTGATTTGAGTGACTTTGAACGTGGCATGATTGTTGGTGCCAGAAGGGCTGGTCTGAGTATTTCAGAAACTGCTAATCTACTGGGATTTTCACGCACAACCATCTCTAGGGTTTACAGAGAATGGTCCGAAAAAGAAAAAACATCCAGTGAGCGGCAGTTCTGTGGGCGGAAATGCCTTGTCTGATGCCAGAGGTCAGAGGAGAATGGCCAGACTGGTTCAAGCTGATAGAAGGGCAACAGTGACTCAAACAACCACCCGTTACAACCAAGGTGGGCAGAAGAGCATCTCTGAACGCACAGTACGTCGAACTTTGAGGCAGATGGGCTACAGCAGCAGAAGACCACACCGGGTGCCACTCCTTTCAGCTAAGAACAGGAAACTGAGGCTACAATTTGCACAAGCTCATCGAAATTGGACAATAGAAGATTGGAAAAACGTTGCCTGGTCTGATGAGTTCTCGATTTCTGCTGCGACATTCGGATGGTAGGGTCAGAATTTGGCGTCTACAACATGAAAGCATGGATCCATCCTGCCTTGTATCAACGGTTCAGGCTGGTGGTGGTGGTGTCATGGTGTGGGGAATATTTTCTTGTCACTCTTTGGGCCCCTTGGTACCAATTGAGCATCGTTGTAACGCCACAGCCTACCTGAGTATTGTTGCTGACCATGTCCATCCCTTTATGACCACAATGTACCCAACTTCTGATGGCTACTTTCAGCAGGATAATGCGCCATGTCATAAAGCTGGAATCATCTCAGACTGGTTTCTTGAACATGACAATGAGTTCGCTGTACTCAAATGGCCTCCACAGTCACCAGATCTCAATCCAATAGAGCATCTTTGGGATGTGGTGGAACGGGAGATTCGCATCATGGATGTGCAGCCAGAATCTGCGGCAACTGTGTGATGCCATCATGTCAATATGGACCAAACTCACTGAGGAATGCTTCCAGCACCTTGTTGAATCTATGCCACGAAGAATTGAGGCAGTTCTGAAGGCAAAGGGGGTCCAACCCGTTACTAGCATGGGGTACCTGAATAAAGTGGCCGGTGAGTGAACTTCCGGCACCAGCGCTATCTCGGGCTGTGATGCTCTATGGCAGTTGTAGTAATGAAAGCAACAGTTGCTTTGAACGCCCGGAGACTGTGATGATGGATGATAAACTTGTGGTGCTCTCGGGTTACCAGGAGCTAAAGACTTAACAAACCATAACTACCACAAAACAAATAGTTATTAAAAAGTTGATTTGACGTTCACTTGACTGACAGGACAGCTGTTTCGGTGGTTGCCTAGCAATATAAAAAAGCAACGCACTGCTCGTTCTGTGCTATTACTGTAGTGCTGCCTCACATTTTCGAACCTGGTCTTGTGAGCAGACCAACTATTTAAATGAAAAGTTCCCCCATTAATGAAAAGTCATTATTAATTCACCCTTATGTCAAAAAAAAATAATAAAAAGGGGGAAATTGTGCTTGTTTTGTGAGCCTTTTTATAGCATTCTGGTTTATTTTGTTTATGCAGACATCTATTTTCACGCCATCATATGGAGCAACCACAAATGTGCACATTACCAGCAAGATGACAACACAAGAAGTCATTACACAGCTCCTTCAGAAATTTAAAGTAGGTATTATTTTTACAACTGGCAATTCAATACATAACCCCTTTAACATTAAGTCACTACAGCCATTTTGTTGACTCAGGATTTCCACCCTTAATTTTGATATACAAATTCACACATCTTGTTTTTATATGCAGATAGAAAACAGTCCAAATGAATTTGCTCTCTACTGCATTCATCAAAGTGGAGGTTTGTTTGATTTCAGTTTTTTCACCCTCAATTTATATAAAAAAAATCACAAGGAACAAACTAGTTTTAAATCTTAATTTAGTTCTAATTGTGGGAGTAGTTTCTTTTATAATTACTGTATATACACCCCCTCTCTCTCCCTCCCAATTTTTAAACCAAATTTGGTAAGAATTGTGTCATCATTCATCCAAAATGTATTCCAAGATTCTCTGTCCTAGTTTAGACTTTGCTGACATTCTCAGAATCACATTTCTGATTGTTAAATCCATTGTTGGTAGAGAAACGAAGGTTGAGCAGTTCAGACCTGCCACTGTGGGAACGCGTTCTGCAGGGACCATCAAACAGAATTATGAAAATGTTCCTCATGGATGCAGACGAACAGGAAGTTAGCCTTGATGTAAGACAAGCTCTCCAGACATGTCAGAAATGTGTATTTCCTACTCAAATAAAGTTAAACTAATGTCCTTTCCCCACTGCTTTAACAGGTAGCTCAGTACCTCAATTTAGAGATGCCCATTTTGAGAGTAATTCTGCAGAAGCTTGAAGAGCAAGAACATCAAGAAGAACAACGAATAATCGCAAGGTAAGAAAAACAAAATGTGCTTTTGCCAATGACTTTATAATTCGCCAATGATAAGCTTACGTGTGGTTTTTCTCACAGGTATGAAATGGAACGGAATGTATTGTTGCAGTGCTTGAAAAAAAGATGCCGGTCAAAACCGAGACAACTGTATAAATGAATTCTTGGCAATGGCAGACGGTTTTCCACATGAAGTCTCAGGGTACAGAAAGAAATGGAAAATAAGATGGAAACTGGAGTCTTCAGGACAGAAATCAGGATTGTGAGATGTTCAAAAGTGCATATAGGCCATTTCAAACATGGCTTTACTGTTAAGTTTGTGGTTGTAGTGTAAATATAATGTAAAATAGTTTTGACATAAATGTAATTACAATATTTATAATGCGAGAAACCAAATAAAATACTGGTATTTGATTAGCAGTTTATTTGTTGATCAACTAGCTCTGTTGCTATACTGTGGTTTGCTCTTAAGATTGTATTCTTGGAAATGTAAAAAAAAAAAAAAAAAGTTTGCATAATGACTTCATAAGTTCCAACTGGCTTACTGTAGAATTCTGGAAAACATTCGTCAACGGCAGATTCTAAACTTAACTTTAAAACCCTAATTGGCAAAACAGTCGCATATCATTTTGTCATTACA
>JAQIUQ010000836.1:15000-47500 GCA_030378365.1 Hybognathus amarus | reverse complement strand
AGCTTCCTGTTTATCATTAACCTAAATACACATGCAAATCAGTCTGCGTATGTCAGAGCGGTTTTAGTTCATCTTCAGTTCAAGTCAATGCAGAGTTTTGTTTGTGACATTTTTTTTTTTGAATAATTGAACAATTCTAACCCCACACTCGCTCCTCCGTGACTGTTATCCCTATTCTATAATTCCTATAATGTGTTTCTTTGTCCTACATGCTTGTCGTTGAATCAACATAGATTTGTTTGTTGATTTCCTCAAGTTCAATATAGATTATAGGCCTAAAGTCGAATGAACTAGTACTTATGTCCTTTCGATGTCTTACAGGTTTGGCCGTTGTTGGCCGGAACACGCTAGGGAATGCGCGTGACGTCACCTCCTGCCGGAGTGCTGCAGTTCCTCACAGTGAGTGGCAAAAAGACTGAGCGGCTGTATATGTGTTCACTTTATTGTATATGATTGACTTTACAACTAGATTTGACAAAAAATTGGAGGTATATTTTTAGACTGATATAGAAAGAGGAGCAAATGGATCACTGCAATTCACAGAAACAACTGGACTTGCAGTTTTCATTTTGTGTCAATATGCTGAATTTAGCTGTAAAACCATACTCATATATTTTGTATTGTTATATATATATATACACTCACCGGCCACTTTATTAGGTACACCTGTCCAACTGCTCGTTAACACTTAATTTCTAAGCAGCCAATCACATGGCGGCAACTCAGTGCATTTAGGCATGTAGACATGGTCAAGACAATCTCCTGCAGTTCAAACCGAGCATCAGTATGGGGAAGAAAGGTGATTTGAGTGACTTTGAACGTGGCATGATTGTTGGTGCCAGAAGGGCTGGTCTGAGTATTTCAGAAACTGCTAATCTACTGGGATTTTCACGCACAACCATCTCTAGGGTTTACAGAGAATGGTCCGAAAAGAAAAAACATCCAGTGAGCGGCAGTTCTGTGGGCGGAAATGCCTTGTTGATGCCAGAGGTCAGAGGAGAATGGCCAGACTGGTTCGAGCTGATAGAAGGGCAACAGTGACTCAAATAACCACCCGTTACAACCAAGGTGGGCAGAAGAGCATCTCTGAACGCACAGTACGTCGAACTTTGAGGCAGATGGGCTACAGCAGCAGAAGACCACACCGGGTGCCACTCCTTTCAGCTAAGAACAGGAAACTGAGGCTACAATTTGCACAAGCTCATTGAAATTGGCTAATAGAAAATTGGAAAAACGTTGCCTGGTCTGATGAGTCTAGATTTCTGCTGCGACATTCGGATGGTAGGGTCAGAATTTGGCATCTACAACATGAAAGCATGGATCCATCCTGCCTTGTATCAACGGTTCAGGCTGGTGGTGGTGGTGTCATGGTGTGAGGAATATTTTCTTGGCACTCTTTGGGCCCCTTGGTACCAATTGAGCATCGTTGCAACGCCACAGCCTACCTGAGTATTGTTGCTGACCATGTCCATCCCTTTATGACCACAATGTACCCAACTTCTGATGGCTACTTTCAGCAGGATAATGCGCCATGTCATAAAGCTGGAATCATCTCAGACTGGTTTCTTGAACATGACAATGAGTTCGCTGTACTCAAATGGCCTCCACGGTCACCAGATCTCAATCCAATAGAGCATCTTTGGGATGTGGTGGAACGGGAGATTCGCATCATGGATGTGCAGCCGACAAATCTGCGGCAACTGTGTGATGCCATCATGTCAATATGGACCAAACTCCCTGAGGAATGCTTCCAGCACCTTGTTGAATCTATGCCACGAAGAATTGAGGCAGTTCTGAAGGCAAAAGGGGGTCCAACCCGTTACTAGCATGGGGTACCTAATAAAGTGGCCGGTGAGTGTATATATATATATATATATATATATATATATATATATATATATATATATAACAAGTTCAACTCATCAATTAAATATGTATCATTCCATATTATGCATTATTGGATGTTTTTTTAATAAACACTGACTAAAAAAAAACTATAAAGTTTTAGGGCTGGACGATATGATGATATATAGGCTATATATAACACTGATATAAGTAATCACCCAGATTTAAACCTATGTTGTATTTATATAAAGCGTTCACAGGCAAATTTGCTTTATGTTTAGGTCTATGTTGCTTTTATTTCCCCGGTGTCAAAATCAGGCAAACATAAATGTCAGGCAACACGATTCCTGGCTGCATGTCAACATCCATGGATCACGATCTTTAGTAAGTTGTAAGGAACACTATATTGAGTCCAACATTTAATTTAAATTGATAAAATTGTACGTTTTAGTCGCATTTTTGCAGTTTCCCCTATTAAATCCAGTCATGCAGCAGATCTTTTGCCACTCGGTCAGGCTGAGAGGGGGTTGTTCCGGCGGGAAAGTCACGTGAATGCATTCCCCTCTATTGTGTGACGTCATCACATTTTTTTACGGATTTTTAGAACAGATAATTTAACTTAAAAATGCAATTTTCAGCTGAGTATATTACCTTAGCCCTCCCTTTTGAATGCAACTTTCAAATTACTCGACAAAAAATGACATCCTGAGAAAGTGGATTTCTAGGGTGACACCCCATAGACTCCCATTCATTCTGCACTCGACCGCGAGCGCCCCCACATGGACAGAGACGTGTTACTGCAGCCAGTGTAGAAACCGAAAGTAACCAGCCAGTGCCAATTCTCTTCAATTAGACATTCTCTGGTGCTATTCTGTCATTAGGGGCTTTCGCACCATTTAGTTCTAGGAACTAGACACCAGGGTGGTTTCCCAAGAACTAATACATGATGTTTGAATTGGTCGAGTATCAATTTGCCTTGGGTGTTCTCCTCAGCGTAAAGGTTAAGTGTTAAAGGGGGAGTTGACTGCTTTTTTTCTTTGCATGATTGTGTTTATGGGGTGCAATATAACATGTATTTGTGGTTTTCTTTTTTTAAAAGTCTTATTTTTCATAAATTTCACCTTTATTGTAAGCCGCGCTCTCCTCTGTCCTCTGAACGAGCGGTTCACTTCCTGATTCTGTGAAAACACTCCCTCAGAATCACGTAGCGGGCTCAGATTGGTTCGTTTGGGCCGGTGTGTTGTGATTGGCTAAACTGTCGCTCACGTTGTCCGGAAGGTTAACGCCCATGACCATTACGGGCGAAAACAGGCATGCCAAAGGTGGATACCATAGACGGTGGATACATGTAAATAATGATGTCGAGACTGCAGTATCAGTGAGGCAGAATCAGACCGAGAAAGACGCGATGAATCGAGTCAAGCAGAACCTCACCACACACGGCTCTTAATAAAGGTTTCTGAATGATAATTTGCTACATTTTTTAACCATATACACGTTTGTTTTACACAATAGCATCTGACTGGCTACTAATGTTAAACACAAACAGCGTTGGCAGGTTTACGTTCTTGATCAAATCCATAGACATATGGATCAAATCAAAAATAAAGTCATAAAGCATATACATGAAAAATACATTTACAACATTAGTACTTATACAAAATTCAGGTCCATAATGTTTGAACGCGTTTGCCGTAGACACAAAATAGTCTAACTAGTAGTGGCTAAAGCCAGCGCTGGCATTTGAAAAAAAAATAAAACACAACGCTACGTCTGGAATTATACACGCAAATACATTTAAAATGATGAAGTCTTAGCCTACTTACAGATTGTGGCCCAACAACTGCTGCCTCGTTTTAAAGTTGGAACTGCTTCATGTTTTAGAAACAGTTTCTTGTTGAATCTGGTGTTGAATTCTTGGAGATTCTGGAACCTGTCTCTCGTAAATGCGCAGCACAGAGAGCTAGATTACGATCGTCACTTTCAGGAATATAATCAAACACAAATTGTATCCATTGTTGTCTAAGTATAGTGTCCGTGGAAAGCCCGAAACACAGAAGACCTGACAGCTGGGTGAATACAACTCTGTATGCTCCAAATGCGCATGCCCTTTCCTGCATATTCTGAGGGAGGGGTTGATGCAAATGTGTGGGTTAGTGACGTACCATAACCTAGCTGTAGTCCCAATCGAGTTTTTGTAGGCAATTATACTTCCTGATTTTTAAAAGACGATATCTCTGCTTACACTGAACTTTCAGCGCTGCAACTTTGCAGATACTGTTCATGCACCAACAGCAACATTACACACTATTTAAAATGAAAAAAGTGAAATCGCAGTCAACCCTCCCTTTAAACCTGTAATTTAAACAATGTTTTCCATGTTCATAGAGTTGGTTTCTGGACAAAATGCAATAATCTGTGTGTTTACCCTTTTACTGTCTATAGTGTTTACACAGCCTTTTTAAAAATGGTGGGTGCTAGTGTTTCACGTGCATTCAGCAAATCAGCATACACTAATGTCACTGGAGGTACTGTAAATGAATTGTTCCTAGAACTAAAATCGTTCCTAGTTCCTGCGGTGCCAACATGCCAAAATCTGGGAACTTACGCCAATAGCCAATAGCACATCGAACTGGGAGTCTCTGGATCAGAACATAATCTTGGATCTGGCCTTACCAGCTTCCACACAGATTATGATTTCAAATAGGCTACTGGTTTAAAAATAAGTGATATTTTTCTCATCAAAAATGCCAGGGGGATTCCAACTGTGGGTATCACCTGGAAAAAAGAAAGAATAAACCTGAATGGTTTGGCATGAGTTTTGGCATTTTATACATTTTTATGTAAAATTTTAATTCATGAATATTTAGTCGAATTTAATCATTGAAAGACTGGTCAGCCAAGACCAGTAGGGGACTATTGAGCTTTACCCTTGCAGAACAGCAACACACTATTCGAAAAAGTGGGAATGCAATTGTCTCCTTTAAACAAATACGGTATCTACTTGTTATTCACAAAAAGACATAATTTCAGGGCATGCTATACGTAATCGGGTTGAAAAGCATAATTTTTTGGTCATCCATTTCGACTCGCGATTTTGTTCGAAGGAACCGATTCAGTGATTCGCGAATCAAACATGCATCACTAAAAGAACAAACAGTCCGTCCGCCAGACCGGTGAGCTGAATGAAATGATGTGAGGAAACGGCATATGTTAATATGCTTTATGTCTGGTGTTTTTGTGTTATTCGCATCTATGTAAAAAATTGTATTTGTTTACGTTTTTATGTGCATGTAATGTTGGCTAATAATGTAACGTTAGTGACTTGCTCTGAGCAGTGGATTAGCTGATGAGCTAGTGACGTTAGCAGCAAAGCTAATGCTATAACAAAATAAACCAAGCTTGGTAAAATATCCTATCTCAATGCTGATTCATTTAAATGTTAACACCATTGTAGTGCAGACATTACATATATATCTCGGCAACCTTCATGTACTTTTAATGCAATTATATATATATATATATATATATATATATATATATATATATATATATATATATATATATATATATATATATATAATGTGAATGAATGAATGATGTTAGAGCATCATAACTATTAGCCTAAACACTTGTCTCAGCATCCTCAGCAAGGGCACATGCTTTAATTTATGTGTGCTTGTGTCTTCCAGCAGATCAGGTTTCTGACCCCTCCATGGAAGAGGCCAGCGATGAGGGGCTTTTACTCAAAGCTGGATACCTCATCTTTGGGCATGTCTGTGCCTCTGAACCTGGCCGTGGAGACTGAGAAAGCTCAGGCCCTGCTCCAGACCTTCAGCACTGCCTCTCTGTTAGCCAGCGCAGGCCTGGGCGCTTTCTCCTTCCTCATCGACCACTTTCTGACGCTCCCCTTCATCCAACACCATCTGTGGCTCAGGGCTGTCCTTGATAACGCTGTCCATGGCATCATTGGACTCTGGTCCTGGGCCATCGTGATTGGGTTGAGGAAGAAAAGTGACTTCTATGAAGTCGTCTTGGCTGGGTTTCTGGCTTCTATCATTGACCTGGACCACTTCTACTTGGCTGGATCGTTATCGCTCAAAGTAAGACCTATTTTTTTTTTAATTTTCACTTGTACTGAAACAGTAATTATGTTTGTACACCGATTCCTCAGGTTTGGAAAATCGGCCGACAATTTTAAAATCGTCCCGTGTGAACCAGGCTTAAATATTTAGTTAGGTGCATGTTTAGGTAAGTCCTTAACTTTTTAAAAGGTACAACGTCTTCATAATCATTATACAATGTCTTAAGTTTGGAGATGGACAAACATGAATCGCAATATAGCCTAAAGCACTTATTAAACTTCAAAAGACTATCATTTCTTTTAAATAAATTTGACCGCTGCATGCTTCAGAGTAAACACTTGTAAATTTCTCTTTGTATCCCTTTATTAAGGAAAATGAAATCATTGATGCTGTTTCACTAAAGTTTTCTTTTAATCCGTTCTTAAATATTTCATCTTAGCAGCATGTGATCCCTGAGGACAAAAACTAAGTGTCAAGCCCTGTTATAAATAATAGAATAATCATAACTGGAATGAACAATTCTTCTGGCAAGTAAAATAATTTATTATCCTGACCATAATCTGTATAAGGTTTGCCTAGAAACATAGCAATTTTTTAAATTAATTTTAGTGTCTCTTATGCTACATTTATACAGAAAAGTTGTCACAGACGTGTTTGTTTAGTGGCCTTTAGGTGTCTTTGCATTGACTGTTTAATGCTGCTCAAAGGAGACATATACACACATACATTACAACTATATTTTGGGTCAGTACAGGTATGATTTAGTCTGGCTTTTGTGGCATTTTGTCTTTACACTGAAATTGTAGCAGCCTTATAGGGTTAGTTCACCCAAAAATGTAAAATATTGTCATTAATTACTCCTCCTCACGTCATTCCAAACCTGAAAGACTTTCGTTCATCCAGACTGATCTCATGTATTATTTGCCTGTGTATGACACGCCAATTTGTATTTCCATAATCGCTTTTCAGCATGTTTATGAATGCTGTTGACTTAATGTTATTACTGTTTATATAATTATATGACCTACCTCAACCCCGTCCCTAAATCCTACCCATCACTGGGGTTAATAGCATTTATGAGTCTCCCCCACCATCCTAGGAAAAAATATCGCTCCTCAGATGCAGAGCTACATTTTGCTTTGTTTCGCTCTGACGTTTAACGGCGTGTACATACACGCAGAATCACTCGGACATTTAACGACATACGCGCGGATAGCTCAAAATGCGTATAGATAACATGCCACTTGACTTGAAATTGGCGTGTATGTTTATGCAAAAGTCATGATGTCACATTGGTTCATCTTTGGAACACAAATGAAGCTCTTTTTGATGAAATCTGAAAGATTTATGTCCCTCCATTGACAGCTTTAAAAAGAGATTGTAAAACTAATCCATAGGTATTGAGTGGTTTAATCCAAATTTCCTGAAGAGACTCGATCGCTTTATATGATGAACAGATTAAATTTAGGCTTTTAGGCTCACATATAAACACAGGCCCGGTTCTGCAACCAAATCACTGAGGGTGCTTAGGAAAATAGGGTAGGTGCTCAAATGTTAAACAATATTCGATATCCATGATCGAGTAGCCTATATCCCTGTATGAGTTTTTGTTCTTTACATATCATTTCATAGTTAAGAAATGTTACACACAGTGCTTTCTCCCCAAAAACAGCAGTAGCCTATGTGAAGTATTGAAACTAGGGATGGGCATTTTTCAAAAATATTGCATTCGAATATCGGGCTCATAAAAATTGAATATTCAAATATTCGTTTGTTTAAATTATGTTTAACGAAAAAGACGTAAATTTTTTTGTTTTTTGTTTTTTTACGTTTTTGCCACCATTTCTGGACAAGCTTACAATTAGGCCATACACAACAAGCTTACAATAGTAATTAAAGTTTTCTTTTAGTTGAAAACATTAAACAGTAGGCCTATGTGTAAACAAAATATATATATAAAAAAAGCATTAATAAAAGCATGCTCAAGCAGCGCGAGGGAAAAAAAACCCTTATAAAGCAGATTGCGTCAGATATCGTACAGAACGTACACATATACACACGAGTCAGCAAATGATTGATTATCGTCTTTATATTGTTTCACGTTTATGTTGAGAAAAACAATAATATCTAACGTTACATGCAGGGGCGCCGCCAGCACTTTATGCTCGAAGTGAGAAAAGACGCTGCGCTGACAGACGTTTCAGAGACACAAAGAGAACGGTGTTTCTAACAGCACTTTGCATTTTCTGTTCTTAAACCGGTCTCCCTTAACGAAACTTAAAATAAGTGTGTCTCAAAATCATTTTGCTATTAGATAAGTTAACATCTTTGATCACGCGGGGTCCAGCTGCGCTTACCTGCAGTTGTGATGCAGTGTTGGACAGCTGTCTTTCCTCGACTCGACTGTTTGGATTTCATGTGATTTCTCATGGTGATGATATCATAACTCAGATTAATTAATTAATTTGATCAAAAGTAATTCCGTTTAGTAAGATCCTTTTCAAGTAACGTTAATTCCAAACTTCGCGAGGCAGACGACAACATTATGTGATCAAATACAGACAACTTGTTAACACACTCCACAGCGCCATCCAGTGCATTTAATTGTAACTGCGAGTTAGTTCTTAGAATATATCACTGCATTTACGGCCAGCAAAGCAACATATTCAAAATTCGAATAGTATTTAATTTTTCGAATAATAATTACATATCGAATATTCGAAAATTCGAATATTCGTGCACATCCCTAATTGAAACTGATTTTATTCTGCAGTTGAATAAATACGTTAATATAAGTAACGTACATTTTAGACATTTAGTTTCTGAAGACAATGAATCAGTCCTTTTAAACGAAACAGCTGATTTAAAGATTAAATGCTCCTCACTCGATGTCGATCCCCACCAGATTTCGTCATTAGTAATTTTGTACTCACCACTTTTGGAAATATTGAGGAGCATCTCCAGTTAACTAGCAGAGCATTCATTTAGTTCACTCTAAATTAAGAGATCTATAGGGCCCTATGATTTCTGCGATCATGGAATTCGGAATTGGCAAATTAACGCAGAATCTAGTGTTAACGCAGAAAACTTTAACTTTAAAAGCATACTCTTTTTACGACTAAAATAACAGTCAAGATTATAAAATGAATTCCTAAAAATTAAAATGGAAAAAACGGAATTCGGGGAAAAATAAAATGGATTTCATAGGGCCCTAGATCTAGCTTGTGGTTAAATTTGATGTTTTCTAAATCAAGCTGAGCACTATTTGCCACTGCTGTCAGTTTCATGGATACAGTTCTCTTGTGTCTCACGCAATCTTCACTCCGGACGTGCACTTCAATCTACCGCCGTTGCAGAGACTCGTTATTCATTCCGATTTATATAGAGACATTTATTGGCTATCTAAAGGCAGCCAAGTCACTAACGAATTTCCTGAGCGGGACGCACACATGCAAACAAAGTGGGGAATTAAAGAGACAGCTTCACCTATATGCGTATTACGATCACGAAAGGACACAACCAATTCAATGCATTAAACATAATACTGGAATAAATTCTGATGTGAAAAATCGTGTTAATGGATTTAGTTTGTGTAACCTATTATGTGTTAAATCCGTCTGTGTTTTTTTTTTTTGTCGGCAAAATCTCGTTTACATGTGTGCTAATAAAAAATTAATCTGAGGGTGCCTTCACTTTTGTTTGGGGGTGCTTAGCACCAGGTAACATGCCTAAACCGATACTCTCCTGAATTATTGCATGTCCTGCACAGGAGAAAACCCTCTCAGATGGTGTCGATGAGGCCTGTACTCACAGCTATGTGTTTGAAAGTGCAGACAGTATGTGGAGGCTGTCCCGCTTCCCCCACCACCAGGCTAAAGGGTCTTGTCTGACTCCTGATGGGATTAAAGGCAGACTTGTGTAGATTTTAAATCTCCTTCTGGACCTGTACAGCTATGGAGAGGGCACCACTTTTAGTGGTCGTTGCCTGAAGTAGCTGTCGGTCCTCCATCCTCAAACAGCTCTTCTAGGGCTGACTTCTTGAAACTAAAAAGAAACATACAAGTAGTGTTTAGACAAATAGCCTTTTTAAATAGCCTATTCTAGGGCTGGGCGATATGGCTGAAAACTTTATCACAATATCAGTGTTTCATATCGGTCGATATCGATAATTATTGAATTTTTTATGACCCATTTAAAATAAGGACCAGGAGAAAAAATCTATTACAATTAAACATTTTTATTTTAAACTTAACTTTCCTCTGATTATAATCCCAAGACAGAAATGTCAACACAACCATGAAAAACTCAAATAATTAAAAACGAGGCTGAATCCAGCTTCTTATTCGCTGCTTCTTATTGGTGGAATGGATCGCGTCAATAAGAAGCTGCGAATAAGAAGCTGGATTAAGCCTCGGAATGTACACAGAAGTCACGGTTCGGTACTATTTTGGTACAAGGGAGTGGAAAGCAAAACAGAAATATAGAAGGCATTTTTATAAATGTCTTAAGCCTTGTATTTTTTAAATATGTTTTATTAATAAAGACATACTGTATAACCGGTTTATCTATAGTGATAATAGTTTTATGTAATTAGTTTATTAAATTAATAAAAATACCTTGAGATATGTTTTGTAATTGTACCTGAATTAATTTAAAACTAATTAGCTATATTTCAGATCAATATATTTGTTTTCCTTAATTTGAATTAACCCGTTATTCTCATCAGAATTATAAATAGATTTCTGTATAAAAAAATACTACCAACACATTTTATTCTCTTTTTTAATGTGTAACTTAAAAATAAACAGATTAGTGCTCTGTTTTGAGGACAAGAAATGGAAACCAATGCGGTTTGATGATGACTGTCAGAGACTATTTTTGTGACTGTCCAAAAGATGGAACACACAGACTGTTTTAAAAAAGGGGTTGGATATATGTTTTATATGTGTTTTATTGCGAGTATAGGCCTACACAATTATAAGTAAACCCTTTGCAGACTGAATGATGTCCTGTATTAACAAAATGACAGCTTATGTTTTTATGTCTCCACTGTTTGATCGCACTCGTGTCACGTGTCTGTCTCTCTATCTCTCACACACACACAAAGTTAGATCGCGCACGTGCTTACTCTCTCTCTCGCGCACACACACACACGTACTCAGAGCCGACTCCATCATTACAATCTTGACATCGCAGCCTGTTCATTATGCTGTGTTCACATCAAACGCGAATAGAGCGAATTATCCAATAATGTCTCACAATTCTAGCCTGCACGGCATGTAGATGAAGGGCACTCATTTTCTGTTTATCAATCGCCGGTTACTGAAGAGGAATCCAGCAGCACGAGTGACGAGACATCGAAATGGCGCAATCAAACTGACACCGTTACATGATTGCCTGTTAGCGCGTCACTCCCCACGTCGCTAGGTTACCAGATAGTGCGTGACTTTGTTAATGCAACCAAACTTGCTTCGCAACCTGTGATTTCTTCCGTCGGAAAAAAAAATCGAACGTTATATCGAACACATTTTTATTGATATCGATCACGTGTCTATCGAGGTACATATCGTTATCGTTTTATCGCCCAGCCCTAGCCTATTCCAAGTCAATGAACTCGCACGTTCCTCCGCCTTGTCCTCCTCATGGTCATTCGATCCTTCTTCCTTAATGTCCTGAAGGCCCTCCATTGTAGCTGTAGAAATAACATTGCACATATAAATAGCAATACTCTCATCATAGAAGCTGTAGCATAAAATACCTGTTTTGTTACTCCAACGGGCCCCAAGCGTCCGCAGCAACATCACATTCAAGTTTGCCTTTGAAGTGAGGGTATATTAAAGTGGCCTCCTTGAGGAAGTTCTGGATGTCTTCATCCTGTAAAAAAAACATGAGTTCCACCTTGTTCTGACATGCAGAATCATGTTCGGTTCTGGCAGCTCTGAAAGACAAATGCACATTTTTGAATTACAATCTACTGAAGATTTTTGAAACAAACTCAGCTTTTTAGAGATTTATAAGGCTGCGCTGCTTACTGAGAAGTAGGGGTGTAACGATTTTCGAACCGAACCGAAAAACCGTGAATACTGAACTCACTAGGGCTGTAGTCAACCAAAGAAATCCTTCAGTCGACCAAAGTCTTGTCCTGCGCAACGATTAGTCGACAAAAAAAAAAAAAAAAAAACGTGATGTTTTGTTTAAACATTTTTTAAACAATTGTCATTGAGCATTTATAAAACAACAACGAAAAAACATCACAATTACATAAAACTATAATAATAATACAGTTCTTGGAAAATTAAGTGATTTTTTTTTTAACTGCAAAAAGTGAAGAGCTCACACGCTGCAAAAAATATAACTGCTATCTGCCCCATAATGAAAAATCCTAACAAAAGCTCTCGTTTATACAGGCTTCATATTTACTTTCAAAGCTATGGGTTAACTTTCATCCTGACGATCAAGGCGTTTTAAAACAACACACAAAAAAACAAATAGCCTAAAAAACAATCCTAATATGCTGTAGGACCGCGTATAGGTTTATTTTCGTTTTGTTGCATTATTTAGGCTATTTTCAAATGCGTCAAGTGTACAAATAAAAACGAAAACATTAAGAAAACACAGCATGATATAGCCGTTAAAAGGCTGCTCACGTCTTTTGCGCGCTCAAGTTCGATTTCAAATGTAAGCGCGCGACTTGCGCGCTCATAATGGAGAAACGCGGTCGCCTCCCTCCACAGTCTTGTCGTCTTTGATTTAAAATGCAGCCAGACAAAAGATTTAGATTTCCTGGACATTTTGTCGACTAAAGCCAAAACAAGCAGCGTTCTAACTGAATGAATACAGCATCCCTTACCGAGCGCGAAACAGCAGCGCAGCCTGCCAGCCGACAGGTGCGGTTCCCGAGTGTATTATGTGTGTGCGCTAAACTGTGGCGCAGTTACAAAAATAGCCTAAATTAAAGCATTTTAAAGTTGGGGACAAAACATAGGCTAATTATTTAGAATACAGTAATAAATAACTGCTTATAAAGGAATAAATATCAAGGAGTAAATCATTGAAAAATTCTTTCTATTGGTAAAAAAAAAAATTCAACTGGTCGACCAATAAGAATGTCAGTCGACCAAGACGGCATCGACCGATTAGTCGACTAAACGACTAAAGTTGACAGCCCAAGAACTCACGATTCGAATCGCGATACTGTCATTGCGTACCGAACATGCCCTGCCCCCTGCTACTCCGGCCCCGCCCAGCACGGCTCAATGGACCTCATGTCTTATGTATACAGTACACAACGAATTCAGTTTTGCAGCCTAACCACCATTAACACCAAATAACAAGCTCTGTGTTTTGTTACTTTCGATAACAAGCAAGGTGTAATCTTTCCAATTCTGTCTATTTGATCACGAAAAATGTTGTACCGCTCTTTGATGTGGCGTGACAGATCGCTGTGGGCTTACTATAACTATAGGCTCCTCATTTCAAGCTGCAGCGCGGCACGCGAGTAAACGCGATCATCTCTTCCTCAGTTACAGAAAGGACACCTGAAGGTATGTTGAAAGATACAGTATACTTACTGAAAGGCATCATGACTCGTGTTAATCGCTCAATCAGTGTTTCAGCCGCGGAAAGACGTCAATAAAACAGCATAGCTTGTCACTAGCATTATATTTACCTCAGCAGGCAAGTGATTCAGTGTCCACAACTTCCTATAAATGAACTCTTGCACTAAATAAATGCACTATGTATATTATATTTTGCTTAACCTGTTTATGATATCTTGATTATTTAATGTATGTTTAAAATATCTTTCATGAAAATTACAACTGTGTAAATTATTATATTTCAACAACAAATAAGAGTAAAAACACAAGTTAATGCAAAAACTGCCTTATGTTCAGTTTACATGTTTTCATACAATGTGTTGTGTGTTGATTATTATATCTAAAAAATAAATAGCATCTGAATTTAGGTTAAAAGTCTACAACCTTTAATGTTATAGTAATGTGTGGCTCCCTATATAGTTTACAGCATTAGCAGATTTTTTTTAATCCTTGTGAAATGTTTAATTGTAATTTAATTAATTTAAAGACAAAGACCATTTTTTTTCATTAAACCACTGGTAAAAAAAGAAAGAAAGAAAAAGCCATTTTAGCTTTCAAAACTGAACCGAATCGAACCGAACCAAGACGTCAAAACCGTGGGAAAACCGAACCGTCAGTTTTGTGTATCGTTACACCCCTACTGAGAAGTTGCTGCTTTTCCCACAGGATGGTGTTTGCTATGGAGGACCTCTTCAGCCACACCAAGGCCCCGTCTACACCACTGCGTTTTCGTTTAAAAACGGAGGATTAAAACAAATACGATCTCCGTCCACACAAGCGTTTTAACTGCGTATTAGAAATAATCTCCGTCCACATTAAAACGACTGAAAACATGGATCACGTGACCATTCACCAACACTGGGCATGCGCGTGCCGGTGTAAACAGTGATTGACGAATCAGGGAAGGATACGTCATGACTGATGACACCCAATCATAGAGCCGAGCGAGAGCCTCTGCGTCAGCGCTTCTAAACTCCTCCGTTTTGTCTCGTCTACACCAAAAAGCCCTCCGGAGATTCAAAACGGAACTGCAGCGTTTCTAAACTTCTCCGTTTCAGGTCTTCGTTTTTCCGTTTTAGCCTGGACGGGAGGTGCAAATTTAGCCAAAGGTCTCAGTTTTTAAACGAAAACTCAGTAGTGTGGACGGGGCCTAAGATAGCACCACAAAGAGGCATGCCACTTTGTAATTGCACTGATGCTACCAGGTTATGGGATGGCAAAACACACAACCTTTAAGGCCTCATTATGCTTCTGCGTCGACTCCACGGCGTAGCTACGTCGTCACTGCTACGGCGTCGTGACCGTTTTATGCTTCTGAAATAGTTTAAAATAAACCTAAATATACAGTTTATTTACTTTCTTTTAAGAGTATTATAATTATCAGTACGAGGATGCAAATGTTAAAAAGGAAACCGGAAAAGCTACACTCCTGAATTGATGTATAATCTGACCAATCAAAGCCCTTGCTGTCTGTGTCGCCTCGACGCGCAGTTACACATTTTTGGAGGTGCACGTCGAAGCTACGGCGGAAGGGTCGGAGAGGGGTTCGCGTCAACGGTTAGGGGTCTGCGGGGTACGCCGTCGATTCGACGCAGAAGCATAAAACAGGCTTTAAAAGCTTCAAAATCTTCAGTGCAACATACTGCTGGTGTTGTCTACTGTAGCAGCTACAATGTTTGTGTGTGTTCAGAATTTCTCTACATTTATCTCGTCTGCCACCAGGAGGCCTGTCTGTGACTCATACACAGCTTTGTTGTCTAGCACCTTCTGCTTAATGTGGCCTTCACTGGTGTAGTGCACCGTAACTGTTAAATGGTAGTCCTGTGCCACTTGAAGCAAGAACCAATGAGGTTTGTTCTTGTTACGCGTTTGAGCTTCAGCAAGAACCAATGAGGTTCATTCTCGTGATACGCAACACGTTTGAGCATCAGCAAGAACCAATGAGGTTCATTCTCGTGATACGCAGCACATTTGAGCTTCAGAAAGAACCAATGAGGTTCATTCTCATGTTACGCAGCATGTTTGCTAGGGGTGTGCAAAAAAATCGATTCACATTTGAATCGCGACTTCAATCTTTGCTCGATTCAGAATCGATTCATAGAATTCAAAAAATCGATTCATATATATATAGGCTATATTTTTTAATGGCGTGCAGGGGCGGAGTGGCAATCGGGTGAGTCGGGATTTTTACCGGTGGTCCGGTAGTGTTTCTATGGTTTCGAGGCTGCAAGGGCCGGTCTGATAAATAGTTATTGCAAGTTCTTGCCGCTCGCTGGTCAAACTGTGCAGCCACTATGCTCAACCCGTAAATAAATGCATCGGTCCGCAGATCTTATGTTTGAGTTCTGTAGATCTTTTGCCAAGCGTGTCAGAGGTTTCGGGTTCTAAACCGCACTCGTATAGTTTTTTCTCTCTCTCATCAAAACCGAATATGTTCATCATGTTTGTTTGCATTTTATTTTGTGATTTCACCAGAGTCTCCACAACGGCGATAGATTGAAGCGCGCGTCCGAGAGAAGACTGCGCGAGCCACAGAGAACACTGTATCCATGACACTGATCACAGCAGACTCGAGCGCTCAGCTTGATTTCAAAAACAACAGGTCTCTTATTTAATAGGGAACGAAATATATGCTCTGCTAGTTAACTGGAGATACCCGCAAATTACGTGCCTATGAACGACTTCACTGGATCTAAACCAATCTACTGGATCTAAATCAATCTAACCATAGATGTTACCAGTAGCGGTGGCTTTTTTAAATCTATTTAAAATATTTTCGCAAGGGTTCTATGAAATTCGTATATATTTTTAGGAAGTTCAATGTGCCCAGTCGAGTTCACATTTCAACAGTCAACCTGGTAGCTAAAGTAGGCCTACTCCTTAAACCACATTTAGCATAATTGTTTGTTTGTTGACTACAGCACTTTAAAGCTAAATGTAAAAGCTTTTTATTTAAGTTTTATTTTAAACTTGAATTAAATGTATTTAAAAGCTGGCCAAAGCTTGGCACTTCACACTTTTTAGTTGCAAAAGTTTTTATTTTTGTATGAAGACATATAAAGTAATATAAAAATTTTCTTTTAAATTATGTCTACTGCAATCAATCACATAGGAAAAAGTAAACTACATTTATATAGACCTGCGAATCGTTTTTTGAATCGAAAATCGATTTTGAATCGAATTCTCAAGACAAAAAATCGGTATTGGAATCGTGACATTTTCTGAATCGTGCACCCTAACCCTTTAACTCCATGTTGTAAATATGACTTGAGACATATTTTGACTTAAACACCCCTGTTGTCCAATACAAAATTTGAAAGATTTCAGGCTTAAGGTTTTTTTAATTAATTTTTTAGCGTTTTTAATTAAAATTGTCTTTTAAATATAGATATATTAATATATTCAAAGATGACTGCGTGTCCACTGAGTTAAAAAATATATATATATATATATATATATATTAGGGCTGTCAGTTTAACGCGTTATTATCGGCGTTAACGCAAACCCATTTTAACGGCATAAATTTTTTTTTATCGCGCGATTAACGGTCTTTTTTAACGGTCTTTTTAAACGCTCTTGTCCAAGCAAACTTTGTACTTTTTTCACATGCTTTTGCAACAGGACGGCATGCGTCCTGAATCCTGATCCATTTCGGCGTCTCGCGCTCGTCATCCACTCAAAGCCGGCTCGCAAGCCCAAACGAGTGTGTGCGCCGTGCCTGTTGTTTTGTTATACGGTCTAGCTAGATCCGCTTGCGCTTTGGTTCGAAGAAGCAACAAAATGTCCTCGCGCTGCGCAAGCAATTGAAACGAATGGGTTTCAGATCGCAGCGCGAGGACGTTTTGTGCCGCACACACTCGTTTCGGCTTGCGAGCCGGCCAAATAGTAACGTTACGTTTTGAGTGGATGACGAGCGCGAGACGCCGGATCTGTGTGTTTTGTCGTTGTGAACTGAGCTATCATCATCGCAGCACGTCCAGTCTGAAACACCACTTGATGATGGCCAAGCAAACACACACACACACACACAGATGATGCGAATTCTCCACCCCCTCGCCAATATCAGGACCTCGTCAGTATTTCTTTCACCCTTTTATTGATAGACAGTGTTACATTGTGTGAGAGATTATTGGTATGTTAGTGTGAAATTGAACACTATTCCAATGTTATTTTCAATAATAATAATAAAAAACAAACATTTGCACTAAACAAGCCAATCCACTTTCCCATGTTGATAAGAGCATTAAAATGAGAAAAAATTATGTAACAAAAAGAAATCAAAAGACATTTAGAAAAATGTGCGATTAATCGCAAGTTAACTATGACATTAATGCGATTAATCGCGATTAAATATTTTAATCGTTTGACAGCACTAATATATATATATATATATATATATATATATATATATATATATATATATATATATATATATATATATATATATACACTCACCGCCCACTTTATTAGGTACACCTGTCCAACTGCTCGTTAACACTTAATTTCTAAGCAGCCAATCACTTGGCGGCAACTCAGTGCATTTAGGCATGTAGACATGGTCAAGACAATCTCCTGCAGTTCAAACCGAGCATCAGTATGGGGAAGAAAGGTGATTTGAGTGACTTTGAACGTGGCATGATTGTTGGTGCCAGAAGGGCTGGTCTGAGTATTTCAGAAACTGCTAATCTACTGGGATTTTCACGCACAACCATCTCTAGGGTTTACAGAGAATGGTCCGAAAAAGAAAAAACATCCAGTGAGCAGCAGTTCTGTGGGCGGAAATGCCTTGTTGATGCCAGAGGTCAGAGGAGAATGGCCAGACTGGTTCGAGCTGATAGAAGGGCAACAGTGACTCAAATAACCACCCGTTACAACCAAGGTGGGCAGAAGAGCATCTCTGAACGCACAGTACGTCGAACTTTGAGGCAGATGGGCTACAGCAGCAGAAGACCACACCGGGTGCCACTCCTTTCAGCTAAGAACAGGAAACTGAGGCTACAATTTGCACAAGCTCATCGAAATTGGACAATAGAAGATTGGAAAAACGTTGCCTGGTCTGATGAGTCTCGATTTCTGCTGCGACATTCGGATGGTAGGGTCAGAATTTGGCGTCTACAACATGAAAGCACAGATCCATCCTGCCTTGTATCAACGGTTCAGGCTGGTGGTGGTGGTGTCATGGTGTGGGGAATATTTTCTTGGCACTCTTTGGGCCCCTTGGTACCAATTGAGCATCGTTGCAACGCCACAGCCTGCCTGAGTATTGTTGCTGACCATGTCCATCCCTTTATGACCACAATGTACCCAACTTCTGATGGCTACTTTCAGCAGGATAATGCGCCATGTCATAAAGCTGGAATCATCTCAGACTGGTTTCTTGAACATGACAATGAGTTCGCTGTACTCAAATGGCCTCCACAGTCACCAGATCTCAATCCAATAGAGCATCTTTGGGATGTGGTGGAATGGGAGATTTGCATCATGGATGTGCAGCCGACAAATCTGCGGCAACTGTGTGATGCCATCATGTCAATATGGACCAAACTCCCTGAGGAATGCTTCCAGCACCTTGTTGAATTTATGCTACGAAGAATTGAGGCAGTTCTGAAGGCAAAGGGGGTCCAACCCGTTACTAGCATGGGGTACCTAATAAAGTGGCCGGTGAGTGTGTATATATATATATATATATATATATATATATATATATATATATATATATACACATACATACATATACACTACCGGTCAAAAGTTTAAGATCGGTAAGATTTTTTAAGTTTTTTAAAAGAAGTCTCTTCTGCTCACCAAGGCTGCAAAAAATACACAAAAAACACAGTAAGGCCATCCTTAAAAATATTCTTGTTTGCCGTAACCCGATCCGACCCTGTCAATTTAGGGCCGACCCAATTATTTATTTATTTTTCCCTTTTAGTTCGATCGACTTGCCGGTTGTAACTTGCGTTAAGACCGACTGATTTTTTTTACTCTTCAAACGACTAATTCAAATTCAATAAAATAATATTAATTATGCTATATTTTAGTTAGTATTGTGAAAATTGCTTATGTCTACATACAAACGTAGGCTAGGTTCTTTCTTTTAAATAAAACCCGTGGCGTCAGTCATCTGATTATGTTCACACCATTGGTTTATGCGTAATACACTAGGCTTTATGGCTACGTTCGCTTCGTTTCATTCAGTGTTCCCGCTTGGTAAACCCGGTATTAAACGAGCAACGGGGCTGAATATCAACCATTTCTGTATAATAATAATATTAAACAATTTGTCTGTGATGCAATTTTGCTATTCGCGGCAGTCCAGAAGAGAGCGAGAGAGAGCGATTCGCGGCAGAAGAGAGAGAGCGATTTCTCACCCGGAGCCACAGCGTGCACAACAGCCCTGCTTAATGAGTGACAATGAGGACAGAACTAAACATTCAAACGTGGTTACACTTTAGATCTGGGATATTATTCTAATTTTATTTTAGATTTCCGCTTTCAAAGATTATAAAAAGAATAATTTGAGATGAAACCATTACAGGCACATTCTGTCTAGCGCAACCTCCTTCCCTTCACAGCGTTGCACTGTCATTTCTTCCTAAAAGTTTTAGGGAACTCTGTGAAGGGGAGGCGGTTGCGCTGAGACAGAATATGCCTGTAATGGTAACTTACCGTCAGAATCAGCACGATCGGTGATTGTTGTAAAATACAGTCTGTACTGTTGCTAAACTGCAGACGCGTTTAATCATTAATAGCTATTAAAAGCACAAAAGTCTGCGCAAGAGACGCTGTTCACGAGGTGACGCGGGCTCCGAAATGCACTGCAACGAGACGAGAAAAATTAGGCGCTATAGCCTCATTTTGGGCTTCATGTGCGCATCTACTATCAAATATACATAAAATATAAAAATAACCAGCTCTGAGATACACTTAAACACAGTTTATGTCTTAAATGGATGTAACTAGTTGATGATGGTGTGTCAGTCATCTATTAGACCTGCTCGATCTTAAAGGGGCAGTCGTATAATAAACATGTGACGATTGAGCCAGTAATGCAAATCAAACAACAAAAGACAGAGAAAAATCACTCACAGCTCTTGCATGAATAACTTCAACTTTAATAAGCATTAATCTAACTATGATTAACTATGCAGTATTATTTTACATTTGATTACTAAATTAAATTTCTTTTTAGACAGAATCAGACACACTTAACTGAAAAGTAATTTTAGACCTTCCTGAAATTAAAACACTGTGTATATAGGCTAGTTTGTATCTTTGTTTGACCATGTGTTTGTACTTGTTTTCGCTTATCGCTTATCTCATGTATATAAAAAAACTAAAATGGAAAATGGAAATGTTTTTAGACATGGAAAATCGATTCAATGAAAATTATTTTCAAATTTTTTTCACACAAGTGAATGGCCTAAAACGTAACCGGTCTCTGATTTGTAGGTTGCATTAACTCCTAGCAGTGGATGCACGGTATGTAGTAGGGATGTGCACGAATATTCGAATTTTCGAATATTCGATATGTAATTATTATTCGAAAAATAAAATACTATTCGAATTTTGAATACGTCTGCTTTGCTGGCCGTAAATGCAGTGAGTCCATGATAAATCCTAAAGAACTAACTCGCAGTTACAATTAAATGCTCTGGATGGCGCTGTGGAGTGTGTTAACAAGTTGTCTGTATTTGATCACATAATGGTGTCGTCTGCCTCGCGAAGTTGGGAATAAACATTACTTGAAAAGGATCTTACTAAACGGAATGACTTTTGATCAAATTAACTAATTAATCTGAGTTATGATATCATCACCATGAGAAATCACATGAAATCCAAACAGTCGAGTGAGGAAAGACAGCTGTCCATCACTGCATCACAACTGCAGGTAAGCGCAGCTGAACCCTGTGTGATCAAAGATGTTAACTTATCTAATAGCAAAATGATTTTGAGACACACTTATTTTAAGTTTCGTTGGGGAGACCGGTTTAAGAACAGAAAATGCAAAGTGCTGTTAGAAACACCGTTCTCTTTGTGTCTCTGAAACGTCTGTCAGCGCGGCATCTTTTCTCACTCGAGCATATAAAGTGCTGCGTCCGGCGACGCCCCTGCATGTAACGTTAGATATTATTGTTTTCTCAACATAAACGTGAAACAATATAAACACGATATTCAGTCATTTGCTGACTCGTGTGTATAGGTGTACGTTCTGTACGATATCTGACGCAATCTGCTTTAGGGTTTTTTCGCTCGCGCTGCTTGAGCATGCTTTTAATAATGCTTTTTTATATATATATTTTGTTTACTCATAGGCCTACTGTTTAATGTTTTCAACTAAAAGAAAACTTTAATTACTATTGTAAGCTTGTTGTGTATTGCCTAATTGTAAGCTTGTCCAGAAATGGTGACAAAAACGTAAAAAACCTTAAAATAACGTCTTTTGCCAAACATAATTTAAATAAATTAAATTCGAATATTCGACTTTCATGAGCCTGAATATTCGAATGCAATATTTAAAAAAATGCCCATCCCTAGTATGTAATACACAGTCAGTGACTGTCACAATATGCAAATTTTTTTTTTTTTTTTTTTTGCTGTTACTGCAAACCAAAATATTTTTAAGGATGGCCTAATATTGTAAAATATTAAGACAATTTAAAATGACTTTATGTTAATATATATTAAAATGTAATTTATTCCTCTGAAAAAAGCTGAACTTTCAGCATCATTACTCCAGTCTTCAGTGTCACATGATCCTTCACAAATCACTCTAATATGATGATTTTATGCTCCAAAAACATGTATGATTATTATCCATGTTGAAAACAGTTTCATTTCAGTAATCTTTGATGAATAGAAAGTTCAAAGAACAGCATTTATTTAATTAGAATCTTTTCTAACATTATAAATGTCTTTACTGTAACTTTTGATCAATGTAACTCATCCTTGATGAATAGAAGTATTGATTTCTTATTCATTTCCCCAAAAATAAAATACAAATTCTTACTGACCCCAAACTTTTTAAAGGGTAGTGTTTAATGTAACAAAAGCTTTCCATTTCAGATAAAAAGCTGTTCTTTTGAACCTTCTATTCATCAAAGAATCCTGAAATAAAAATGGAAAAAAACTGTTTTCAACATGGATAATAATCATACATGTTTTTGGAGCATAAAATCATCATATTAGAGTGATTTGTGAAGGATCATGTGACACTGAAGACTGGAGTAATGATGCTGAAATATTCAGCTTTTTTTTCAGAGGAATAAATTACATTTTAACCCCCTGGGGACCAAAAACGCGCCTGAGCGTTTCGTTATAGTTTCTTTTCACATAGCTGCACCACAGACTTAAAATACTCCATCATTAATGGTCATATAAATAAAATCAATACATGACTATAAACTATAGAGGGTCTTCTTTTTTTGTGTACACTCTTATTAATATCAAAACCTTGTGTTTTTGTAAAATAAATACATTTAAACAGGGTGTGCTTTCAGCTCACTCTGTCTCCGCAAAAATCTTTCTGAAACGCGCCCGAAAAAGAGCTGTAACTCATTAAATACTTATCACAGAGACACGTAAAGATCTCTCTTTATGAAGCTGATTTATGATTCTCTTCTTTTAAATGAAGTCATTTATATAAAAAGCAACTTATTCTCAGTTGATGTAATCTTTATGAAAAGAGAGAGATGTCAGTATTTTCCCTTTCACCTCATTACAGCGAATGAGGTGCTAATGTGACCCCGCCCACTGAGAGCGTGTGCTATTCAAACACTAATGTTGAGAACAAGCCATGAAAACGCCCACATCAGATAAAAAAACCATACAGTTTATTACGGATCTAACCTCGCTCCTAACCTTTTTTCAAAACCGTCTTCCTGTGCAGTGAGGATCCTGAGGAAAAACTTACCCTCAGATACAGTTTCATTTTGAGAAAGCACGGATTCAGCTGATGCAGTAAGTCATTTATTATAAGTGATTTGTTCTAATCGCATTAGTGTCTGTTAGGGCTGTCAACTTTAGTCGTTCAGTCGACTAATCAGTCGATGCCGTCTTGGTTGACTGAAATTCTTATTGGTTGACCAGTTGCATTTTTTTTTTCTTTTTGCCAATAGAAATACATTTTCAATGATTTACTCCCTGATATTTATTCCTTTATAAAGCAGTTATTTATTACTGTATTTCTAAATATAATTAGCCTATGTTTTATCCCCAACTTTAAATGCTTTTAGGCTATTTCTTGTAACTGCGCCACAGTTTAGCGCACACACATAACACACTCGGGAACCGCACCTACTGGCTGCGCTGCTGCTCGCGTCAGTAAGGGATGTACTGGTAGGTGGTTTTGCTGTATTCATTCAGTTCACGCTACTTTAGTCGACAGAATGTCCAAGAAATCTAAATCTTTTGTCTGGCTACATGTTTGTGGAGGTAGGCGACGGTGGCGACCGCGTTGCTCCATTATGAGCGCGCACATCGCGTGCCTATTTGAAATCAAACTTGAGCGCGCAAAAGACGTGAGCAGCTCTTTTAACGGCTTTATCATACTGACTCAATAGATTGTTTTCTTAATAGGTTTTTATCTGTACACTTGACTCATTTGAAAGTAGCCTAAATAATGTAACAAAACGAAATTAAACTTATATGCTATCTTACAACACAGCCTAGATTTCAGATAGTTTTTTAGGCTATTTTGTCTGTTGTTTTAAGACGCCTAACAGATCGGCTGGACAAAAGTTAACCCATAGCTTTGTAAGTAAAGAAGAATACAGCCTGTATAAACGAGAGCTTTTGTTAGGATTTTTCATTATGTGGCAGATAGCAGTTATATTATTTTGTAGCGTGTGGTGTGATCAGGTGCGCGACTTGTGACCGTCACTATAGACCAAGGACAGAGCTCCTCACTTGCAGTTAAACAAATCACTTAATTTTCAAAGAATTGTATTATTATTATAGTTTTATTTATTTTCGATGTTTTTTCGTTGTTGTTTTATAAATGCTCTAATGACAATTGTTTAAAAAATGTTCAATCAAAACATCCGTTTTTTTTTTTTTTTTTTTTTTTTTAGTCGACTAATCGTCGCGCAGGACAAGACCTTGGTCGATGAAGGATTTCTTTGGTTGATTACAGCCCTAGTGTCTGTATCTGTAAACTGCACAAAGACCGAAATATCAAATGCGTGTCTGATAGGAAGGAACAGTACGAATTCACAGACGTCGCGCGCTGTGCGTTAATTCACTTTCGCTTTCATTGGAACAAGAATCTCATGTGACATCCACATCCATACATTAGTAGGATAACATTAGTTATCTGTATAACCAAAAAGAGTGTTTAAATAATGATTCGGGTGTGTGAACGGTCAATGTACCAACAAACGTTCATTTAGTTAGACTGTTAAGAGTGTATGAAGAGTTCAGATGAGATATGAAGAGTTCAGATGCAAAATCCTCTAAGTGCCATTTGAAATTTTCTTCTAGAATGATCAGTTATTTCAAGCTTGTATATATAAGTTCAGTAATTCTCACTTAAATTGCAATGAAGACTACCTATTAATTGTCATTTAAGTGAAATATAAATATATACACATATACACACACACATGTGTGTGTGTGTTCTTTCAATTTTCTTGTCTGACTCACCTGAATGAAAGGCTCATTATTATGCATGTCTTTGTCTCTCAGGTGAGAATCACCTATCAGTATTCATGGATGGGGCTGGCCTGTTCACGTCCATTTGCATATGTGCCTTGGCAAACAAAAAAATGTATTTTCACAATATAACCCAATTCACAGTTTTATGTGAACGATTAGGAGGATGATTTTCAGATCATTGTGAAGAAAAAAACCCTAGGCAACAACATCAATTAGTCAAAAGTCTTGTGGACGCATATTTAGTATGTGTTTTGTGGCCTTATTTCAGAAACTTTCATTTTTAGTTTTTACAATAACCACGCATAAACAATATTCTCTCAAAAATACAAACATGTACAAACATGTTGCCCATACATCATGGTAGCCCTGTTTCTGCTAAATATAGTGTAATTTCACCTGTGCCATTAATATGTTTATAAGCAGCTGAAAAAAACACAGATGTTCAGGGCATGTCAGAACCTCTCAAGGACCCCAAATACACCTTGGTCCCCAGGGGGTTAATATATATGAACATAAAAAAGGTCATTTTAAATTGTCAGAATATTCACAATATTACTGTCAGGGCTCCAGACTAACTTTTTTCACCTCCGTCCTGGAACCGTCCTGAAAAACAATTCGAACCGTCCTAAAGTGAATGTCAACTGTCCCAAAATAAATATTTTGTTCCTGTACTTTGTTATTATCATCCATAGCTGTTAGTTTACTAAAACAATTCTGATGACTAAAATTTAGTTCAACTGTAATGCATTAATTTAGAATTTCTCTAAAATTTCCAAACCTACATACTTCCAGAGAAAAAAATCAATTAACCAGTTAATATGAATGATTTTAAAGTTTGAACATGCAATACAGATACAGATTTAACTACTGTGACTTAAAAAAATAGCTTAATTTTTGCCAAACAAATTTATTTATCTTGCCTAAATGTTTGCGCTCATTGCATTTCTACAATGGGTAATGTTGTTAAGAATTTACACAACACGAAGCTTGATTTAAATTGTTCAATTAAATTGAGAAAAGTTGCACAAATAGCCTAAATACAATAGAATAAAGATACAAATAAAGACAAATAACGAGTAAAGTTTTGGAATAGGTCTAACACTAGTATTCAGACAGAAACTGAATAAAATAATCAAATGGAAAATAACACTGGATAGTATTTTAGTCCTGAATAAATCAAATACGTAGGCTATTATTCCTGATTCATTTATTTTAAAGCTCTCTTTTGTTGTTTTGACGACAAAATGAATGACCGTCATATATAGTTGCTGTCACTTTTAAGAGCAAGTGCACGAATTCATTATACTGGCATACGTTTTATGCTTATTAAGACAAAAACCGACTATGTTTAGACTATTATACTCACGACGTACTTGAAATCGGCACAGTTTTGCATGCTAAAGCAATACAAACCGTGGAAAATAACTTATGTTACTGGCCAGCTGTCTCGAGGCGGATTTTCTATGAATGTGCGCATATAGAAAATCATCCCAGAGAGCGCGCGAGCACCTGATTAGTCTAAAATCGCTCAAATGTTTAAACTGGTAAGACTTAAAAAGACGTGCAAATGGTAAACTTCATTCACGATGCACTGCTGGCCCTATTGTGCAAGTGGATATACCGTCATGTCCCGACTCCTGAACTCGAGTGTGTATTATCACGCAGCGCTTGATGCTTGCCTTCCACAACACAAGAGTATTTTGAGAGAAGAGTTGGAAGACGCGGCACCGCTGAACACTACAGGCTGTTTGTGAAATTGCGATGGCAGATGGTTATTAAAAGAATTATTTGAATTTAGAATCTGTGTTGATTACGCATTGCCGGAATATCCCGAAATATAAATAGGAGACCTGCGGAAATGATTAGAATAATGCGCAATACCTGCAATCCCGTGCTGAAATTCGAGCCGTGTGAACACACACACACACACACAATGGGTCTCATTCATGAAACATTCGATAAATATACAAGTAAATATGAGAGTGATTTGCGCGTGAAGAGATCGTCCGCAAACTCTTCTCCTGATTCACAAATACTTCGTAAACGTCAGATGTGATGGTGAAATGTGTGTGTGTTAGTGAATTCCAACCAGTCGTAAATGGGATGCGCGTTCACGCTTCATTCTCAATTACCATAAATCCTGCCCATTATATTCGACTGACAACTATATATAGGCATATAATAACATGAATGCGAATGAAAAATAAGGATTTCTCGGATGCAGAAATTGAAGTTTTATTATCAGAAGTTCATTCAAAAACTGACTTTTATCTTCAAGCGTTATAAGTGGCCTATCAGGTCCTAAAAAAGAAAGCTTGGCAGCATATTACAGATGCAGTTAATGGAGTTTCATCTGTTAATCGAATAAGTCCCAGAAGTGAGAAGAAAATGGTTCGACATTAAGCTTGACAGCAAAAAAACAAATGAGTTAAAAAATCGTATTCAAACTGGAAAGAGACCACTCTATTCGATCGACCAGATCTGCTATTACTTATGAAAGCTTGTTTCCGCCATAGAATGAAAAATAAAAAAGGTAATTGCGACTTTTTCATCTCACAATTTTGACTTTTTTCTCACAATTGCGAGTTTAACATTTCGCAATTCTGACTTTATTTCTAGTAATTGCAGAGATGTAAAGTCAGAATTGTCGAGATATAAATTCAGAATTGCGTGACATAAGTCGCAATTGCCGTGATATAAAGTCAGAAATGCATGATAGGCTATAAAGTAAGAATTGTGAAGATTTAAACTATTCTGAGGGTTAGGGGAAAGTTAGGATTTTTCCCCTTAGAATTAGCCTGATAACTCAGAATTCTGACTTTATATCTCGCAATTATAACACGCAATTGTGTGAAAGTCGCATTTATTCTTTTTTTCAGTGGCGGAAACAAGCTTCCATAAATTAGCCTACTGGCTCTCATAATAGAAGTAAAAAAAAACAAACAAACGTTTTTTATATATACAATATATAAAATACTATACTATATTATATAGGCTACTATATCAAATTTTTTTTTTTCAAAATGCTGTTTAAATATGTAGCCTACCCGTGAATTAAAATGCAGCCTTATTAACTGAGTAAAACGTTCGGATGTTAAGCGCACCATTACATCGCGTGGCTGGGAGCAGGTGTAGATTTCTTGCGTACCAACTAACATTTGGAAAATACGAACATTTTTAATGAATCTGAAAATTTACGCCAGAACCACTTTATACTCAGTGCTGGGCGGTTTGACCAAAAATTTATAACACAGTTTTTTTCAAAATCAAAACGGTTTTTCGGTTTATGATGTTTTTTTTTTTTTTTTTTTTTTCATGCATAGTCAGGTGTTCAATGCATTTTCTACTGGTTAAGAGAGAAATTACTGCAGTAATTCGACTTAGGATGGTCTATTTACGGTCATTGGTGAATATTGTAGAATAATTCCACACTAGTAAGACAGGTTTGCATGGCCCTGAGAAAATTACTGCTGTTGTTTACAAATAAGAGCCATTCACTGATTCTAATGAAGTGAGGAATCAAAATGACAAAAGACAACTGCAGTCAAAATACAGAACTTTTATTTTAAACAACACAAATTAGAACAACTTGGAATACTTTTGCTAGTTCAAGTACAAATCCAGGAACATTACGTGCATTATATAAATATAAAAGGAAATCTTGTCTTGCATTGCTTTTGAGGTCTATTAAAGAAATTAAAACAAAATTATGCAACTTGCATTAGTTATTCCTTCAAAAGTATTGCTTCTAAACCAGAACAAACATAAAATAAATATAAAGTGCTAACTTACTTGGCATACAGGATTATCCTGTATAATGGAAACAATATTTGGCTCTACTTTCTTTTAGCTTTCCCCGTGTTACATGCTGATGTGGAGGGCGCTGAATCCGCGGCTTACTTTTAATTTAATACATTCTTGATATTCCAAGACATGTTTGCGGCTAAGGCGCTGGAGCAAATTGCTTGTGTTGCTGGGTCATTCTCCCCAGCGGAAAATTTTAGCCCGAGCACACTTACATAAAATGGTTGTTTGGTTCGACGTCCGGATTTATAGAAAACAAAAAACCTCCAAACAACAGACCCGGCTCCTCTTTTTGGCACAAGTTCTTCTTCGGTGTCATCACTGTCATGTTGTACTAATTCTTCAGCATCCATCGCCCATGTAACGTAACAGAGCGCTGCTGTTTGTTTACCCTCGTCGGTGATTAGTGGTGAAGTGCAACGGGTAAAGAGTCCGTCTGAAACAGTGTCGCGCACTCTATGGTTCGCTGCAGTGTAACGGTCTTGCTTCCGAACGTTGTGTAATTAAATACACCGGTATGGCGGTTTATTCAAAATCAAAATCGGTGATCGAAAATATAAACCGTGTTTTCGGTTTTAACCGGGCTCACCGCCCAGCACTACTTGAAACACGAGCAGAACAATTTTTTGTGTAAATCGTGTTTCATGAATGAGACCCAATGTCTTTCGTCCTGTAGGCGTCCTGGAGAATATTTCTGTTCGTCCTAAACACATTTTCTGATCGTCCCCAGGACGATAGGACGCCTATAGTCTCGAGCCCTGATTACTGTGTTTTTTTTTTGTGTATTTTTTATCAAAAAAATGCAGTCTTGGTGAGCAGAAGAGACTTCTTTTAAAAACAAAAAATCTTACCGATTCTAAACTTTTGACCGGTAGTGTATATATAATTTCAGTTTTTAAATTAATGTGCACCTGGATTTGACCAGTTTAATCCCTTTTGCTCAGGTGATGAAATAATCACAGTTGACGACTGCTACAGTGACATCTGTTATGTAAAACATTTGCTATATTTTAACTGCAAGTTCTGCAAATGCAAACAAAAGCACGGACCGTCGTCCTGATCGTACGCTTGTGTTCCTCTCCCTCAGGCTGCTGTGAATCTGCCGCACAGGCCTCCTCTGCACTGCTCCAGCCTGATCCCAGCGCTGTGCGTGTCTCTGCGCCTCCTCATGTGGGCCTGTCCGGCTCAAGGACTCCTGGTGCTCCCTGCCCTGGATGCTGTTCATCTCGCCTGACGTCACACCACATCCGCCACGCGTCCGCCACGGCCTCTGGGTGTTTCCGTTCGGCAACACTGCGCCCATCCCCATTGGCTGTACCGCGTCACCATCACAGCCACCCTCCCTCACCTGTGCTCTGTGCTCATGTATCCTGACCGGTACGAGAGACATGATCTCCACCAAACACGGAGTCGCCCCATAGACGTCTCATACACTGTCTTAATCTGTGGATGTTTGTGTTTCCCAGCACAAACATGGCACTGGACACATCTATCAGCTCTTTCTCTGCATCTTTGCCATTCCAACACTTTTGTCTTATTTTCCTTCAGAGATTTCCAGTACTGTTTGATACTTTTAAGCTATCGTGTAGTTGTTCAGGTATCAGTGTGAAATCAGGTTGCATTGACTGAAGACTGTGAATATTTTAATATGTGAGCATTTAGCGTTGGGCGAAGTTAAATTCTAAATCTATTTTGCAAGCCCTTTAGTACAATATTTCCTAATAAAAATCGATCTCAGAGCAAATAGAGAAGTAACAAGAAATTAATTAAGGAATTTCAGTGTATGGTGTGTATATATACACTCATTAGTCAACATTTGAAAGTGGATCAAAGTATTTCACGAAAGTTATACGTGAATTTCTGAACAATACCTGTCTTGTCTTAGAAGTTTGATACGACTTTCTGACTCACTTCACATGTTTGCTACTTGGTACCTTGATGTTTTTTTCATAGAAAGTGCTTCAAAATTCAGACTATTTTGAATGGAATTCCTGTGTTTGCTCTAGATATCTTCAGGATCTGGATCCAAATTCTAGTTATAGTAGTAGATAATATTTAATGTTGGTTAAGTATTTAATAGATTAATTTAAGCCAGTATAACAATAGTAATACCCACTGTATATTAAGACACCACCCAAAGGCTTCAGCTAGCGATTTGAGTGATAATGCAAATAATTTGCTTATTTATATTTTGTCAATTTAATTTTGACGCAAAAGAAAAGGCCTATTAGTGTCGCTTTCAAAACAAGCAGCTTTCCGTTGGCAAAACTGTACGAGACTGATCCGAAGACTCGGAAATCTTTCAGCCTCTGCGCAAATCCTCAACGTCACTTGGATTGATCTATCATCACTGTTAATTAACGCCCATTATGCTCCTAAGCATTAAAGGAGTAGTTCTCACTGAAAAAAAAACTTTTGCTCTGATAATTTCACTTAACCCCATGTCATCCGAAGATGTCCATGTCATTCTTTTTTCAGCTGAAACAAGACTAAAGTTTTTTTTACTGAAAACATTCCAAGGATTTTTTCTGACATATAAATGACACTGCAACCAAACGGAATTTCAGTATCTAAAGAATATTTCCAGCACAAGTGCAAACTGTCCAAAGGGCTTTAAAACTTATTCTGAAGATGAAAGAAGGGCCCCACCTAGCATAAACGATTTAATTTTTCGTTAATTTTCAAAAAAAAGAAACAAAAGTTTATTTTTTTTCAAGCTAAACGGGCGCCTTGCTCTGTTCTGTGTGATGCGTGCACTCCTCTGATCTCGAGCCGTTATCAAAATGAACTTGTAACCTTTTTAATAGTTAACTCGGCTCATTAGTTCATTTAATGAAAAGCAACTGACATGGAAAAAAGATTCGTCATTTTTGAATAAACGAGTTCTAACAGGAAAGAGTCACGAACGCACCGCGCATTTACAGTAACAGCTTACAAAAAACTTAAACTTTGTTACTTTTTTTTTTTTAAATGAGCTGTCGCTTCCAGCTGATAAGACCCTTTATTCATCGTCTGTAAAACGTCCAAAGCCCTTTAAGACAGTTTGCAGTTTGTACTGAAGTGTCTTTTGCAACCTTGAACGTTTGGTTCCATTGAAGTCCATTACATCAGCAAAAGTTTTTTTTTTAAAGTGCACTACTCCTTTTAAAAGTTATGTTATTAATGCTATTGAAAAATGAAGGACTTAAACTTAATGGTTAAACAAAAAGTGCTTTTAAATCTCAGTGCGCTTAATTAATTTTGGTAGCGGATTCATTGTGAATATTTGATATTGTCACCCAGCTCTTGTGCATCGTGTTGTTCCATATTTAGACTTGTCTATTCAAACAATGGCATTGATTTTCCAGAGGAGCCACAGGCACTGAGGCTGGATTCACACTCTGACTCACGATGTGTCATGCGTCCAGGATAGGCAGTGGGAATGGATGTGTGTGTTGATGGTCTAAATGCTTGTGCGAGGTGATTCGGTGTTGTGTTATTTGCAGTTGAAGGTCACTGTAGGCGCATGCTGAA
>JAQIUQ010000834.1:0-34026 GCA_030378365.1 Hybognathus amarus | reverse complement strand
TGAAGAAATTTTTTTATAAAAATCAGCTTGAGTCACATGGTGCTAATTGGGATTTTTTTTTATTTAAAGCTCGATCACTAGCTATAAATAGAGCTAATGTGACGATCTGCGGCTGGAGTGCCCGCTTAAGCCTCTGGGGGGCACTCCTTCCTAGTTTATTGTTTCATTCATGTTTTCCCTTGGACTCCTTATGTTTTATCATGTTCAGCTGTTTGTCATTACCTGTGATTGTGTTGCTGATTTAAACCTCAGTTTTCCCTGTGTCCCTGGCGAAGTCTTGTTACCCTGTAAGCGTACATCTCTGAGCTATTTCTCCGTTTGTGTATTCCGTGTTTCTCTGGACTTTTGACCCTTGCCTGCCTTCTGGACTGTTCACGAACCTGTGCTGCCTGCCCTCGAACAACGCCTGTTAAGACCACGAGTTTCTGGATTGCCCCTTGCTTTGCTGTACAGTTTATCTGTGTTTGCCTGTTTGTTTTTAAGTTGTAATAAAGTGCTGCACATGGATCCGAACGTCTCTGTCCGTACGTTACAGAAGACTTCGCCACACGAGGATCCAGCAGACTTTCAGCATCTATCCGCCGTGGTCGAGCCCAGAGCTTCAATGCTAGACTCTCATAGTTATCAGCTGGCGAGACTAACTTCTCTCCTCGAGGAACTAGCAAGCTCCGTGCAATCATGGTCTCCGCAGAGCTCAAGCACAGCGGCTAATCAAGCCCAAACTCCCGCTGCACCTGTTCCACCGCAACCCAGTGTGAGTACCGAATCCTGTTATACCAGTATGCCATTTCCCGAGAAGTTTAATGGCTCACCTGAAGCGTGTGAAGGATTTCTTCAGCAGTGCAGTTTATATATGAAGCATCATCCCCAGTTTTACACCTCGGATAACGACCGGGTTTCTTTCATCTGCTTACTGTTAACTGGAAAGGCTCTCGAGTGGGCAGGCACGTTTTGGGAACCAGGTCGGATGTCGTTTCCTTCTTCGATGTGTTTACCGCCCTGTTCAGAAAGGCTTTTGAACTCCCCGCAGAAAAGGAGGGTCCCGAGGAAGAACTGCTCTTTTCCCTGCGCCGGGGAGGTTCGTATGCGGTGAATTTCTCTCACTCCCTCCGCACGCGCCTAGCCTCAGCTCGCTAAACTGTTTGATCCTCCCTTAAGGACCGTCAGAGGAGCTTCTAAGCACATCGTTCCTGCCAAACCCACTCATCGCGTCGGACCCCTCGAGCCCGTATCCCGCACTGGCCATGTTAGAAGTGTTGTTCCAAAGACAGCGGAGGTGTCGTGGGTCGAACCGGAGTTTAAGCACGTGCCAGCTGACTCGAGTGAGTCAAGTGAGTCCAGTGTTGATTCAGTTCAAGTGAGTGATGACTCTTCAGTTCAAGTGAGTGATGACACTTCAGTTCAAGTGAGTGATGACTCTTCAGTTCAAGTGAGTGATGACTCTTCAGTTCAAGTGAGTGATGACTCTTCAGTTCAAGTGAGTGATGACTCTTCAGTTCAAGTGAGTGATGACTCTTCAGTTCAAGTGAGTGATGACTCTTCAGTTCAAGTGAGTGATGACTCTTCAGTTCAAGTGAGTGATGACTCTTCAGTTCAAGTGAGTGATGACTCTTCAGTTCAAGTGAGTGATGACTCTTCAGTTCAAGTGAGTGATGACTCTTCAGTTCAAGTGAGTGATGACTCTTCAGTTCAAGTGAGTGATGACTCTTCAGTTCAAGTGAGTGATGACTCTTCAGTTCAAGTGAGTGATGACTCTTCAGTTCAAGTGAGTGATGACTCTTCAGTTCAAGTGAGTGATGACTCTTCAGTTCAAGTGAGTGATGACTCTTCAGTTCAAGTGAGTGATGACTCTTCAGTTCAAGTGAGTGATGACTCTTCAGTTCAAGTGAGTGATGACTCTTCAGTTCAAGTGAGTGATGACTCTTCAGTTCAAGTGAGTGATGACTCTTCAGTTCAAGTGAGTGATGACTCTTCAGTTCAAGTGAGTGATGACTCTTCAGTTCAAGTGAGTGATGACTCTTCAGTTCAAGTGAGTGATGACTCTTCAGTTCAAGTGAGTGATGACTCTTCAGTTCAAGTGAGTGATGACTCTTCAGTTCAAGTGAGTGATGACTCTTCAGTTCAAGTGAGTGAGTCGCACAGCCCAGGGAGTGTGTCTAGCCCTGTGACACGCCGCCGCAGGAGGAGGAGAGAGGAGGACTCGATTCGGTTCGCCAGGCTCCGGTGACCCCGCCTCTGCGCCTCGCCCTGCCTGCGCCGCCTCTGCAGCCTCGCCCTAGTGAGTGATGACTCTCCAGTTCAAGTGAGTGATGACTCTTCAAGTGAGTTCAAGTGAGTGATGACTCTCCAGTTCAAGTGAGTGATGACTCTCCAGTTCAAGTGAGTGATGACTCTCCAGTTCAAGTGAGTGATGACTCTCCAGTTCAAGTGAGTGATGACCCTCCAGTTCAAGTGAGTGATGACCCTCCAGTGAGTGATGACTCTTCAGTTCAAGTGAGTGATGACTCTTCAGTTCAAGTGAGTGATGACTCTCCAGTTCAAGTGAGTGATGACTCTCCAGTTCAAGTGAGTGATGACTCTCCAGTTCAAGTGAGTGATGACTCTCCAGTTCAAGTGAGTGATGACTCTCCAGTTCAAGTGAGTGATGACTCTCCAGTTCAAGTGAGTGATGACCCTCCAGTTCAAGTGAGTGATGACCCTCCAGTGAGTGATGACTCTTCAGTTCAAGTGAGTGATGACTCTTCAGTTCAAGTGAGTGATGACTCTCCAGTTCAAGTGAGTGATGACTCTCCAGTTCAAGTGAGTGATGACTCTCCAGTTCAAGTGAGTGATGACTCTCCAGTTCAAGTGAGTGATGACTCTCCAGTTCAAGTGAGTGATGACCCTCCAGTTCAAGTGAGTGATGACCCTCCAGTTCAAGTGAGTGATGACCCTCCAGTTCAAGTGAGTGATGACCCTCCAGTTCAAGTGAGTGATGACCCTCCAGTTCAAGTGAGTGATGACCCTCCAGTTCAAGTGAGTGATGACCCTCCAGTTCAAGTGAGTGATGACCCTCCAGTTCAAGTGAGTGATGACCCTCCTCGTCCGGCTCCGCCCTGGCCCTTGCCTCGTCCGGCTCCGCCCTGGCCCTCGCCTCGTCCGGCTCCGACCACGCTCTGTGGCCCAGGCCCGCCTTGGCTACCTCCTGGTCCCGTTCCCCTGCACGGGCCTGGCCCTCCGTCCCTCCCCCAGGATCACCTTCGCTCTGCCCCCGCCTGGAACGTTTCAGGAGCGTCTGGAAGCCGCTCCTTAGAGGGGGGGTTATGTGACGATCTGCGGCTGGAGTGCCCGCTTAAGCCTCTGGGGGGCACTCCTTCCTAGTTTATTGTTTCATTCATGTTTTCCCTTGGACTCCTTATGTTTTATCATGTTCAGCTGTTTGTCATTACCTGTGATTGTGTTGCTGATTTAAACCTCAGTTTTCCCTGTGTCCCTGGCGAAGTCTTGTTACCCTGTAAGCGTACATCTCTGAGCTATTTCTCCGTTTGTGTATTCCGTGTTTCCCTGGACTTTTGACCCTTGCCTGCCTTCTGGACTGTTCACGAACCTGTGCTGCCTGCCTCGACCAACGCCTGTTAAGACCACGAGTTTCTGGATTGCCCCTTGCTTTGCTGTACAGTTTATCTGTGTTTGCCTGTTTGTTTTAAGTTGTAATAAAGTGCTGCACATGGATCTGAACGTCTCTGTCCGTACGTTACAGCTAAGGCCTTGAAAGTGGTTAATACTGATAGAGAAGCAAACCTGTTAAGTAACATTAGTGACTTAATCCAAAAAAGAATCTCTCTGTTAAAGAAATTAGTCAATTAAAAACCTTGCAATTAGAATTAGACCAGTTATATATCAACATAGTTAAAGGTGCCTTTGAAAAATACAAGTTTTTTTTCACTTGAGAAAAGGAATTTTAAAAGAAAAAATATTTCTGCTTTACAGATGAACAACTCAGTTTCCAAACACCCTGAAGAAATAGAGAATTTTGTCACAAATTTTTATCGAAATCTATACTCTTCTGATTTTCAGGCAAACCAAAGCGAGTCATACCTACATCAAATTAAGAATTATATTCCGCAAATTAGTGATGAATTTAAACTATTATGTGAGGCTCCTGTTTCTTTAATTGAAATCAGAGATGCAATGAAATTGATGAAAAAATAGAAGTCGCCTGGATGCGATGGCCTAACTTTAGAATTCTTTATTCAATTCTGGGAAATTTTAAGCAACCCTTTTTCTTAATGATTCAAGAATGTATTAAAAATGGTAGGATGATTCCCACTATGAAACAAGGATTGATATCTCTTATTCCTAAACCAGACAAAGATATTACTATAATTGATAATTGGCGCCCTATCACACTTCTAAATTTTGATTATAAATTAATTGCTTCTATTTTTGCTGAGATTAAAACAACATTTGCACAATATCATTAATGAAACACAGACCGGATTTATGAAAGGACGTCATATTAGTTGTAACACTCGGCTTGTTTTGGATCTTATTGATTATAGGGATGAAATTGAGTCTGATGCAATTATTTTATTCCTTGATTTTTATAAGGCCTTCGACACTGTCGAGCATCAGTTCCATATAAGCTCCTTAGAGGCTTTTGGATTCCCATCCAATTTTATTAATGTTGTGCAGATGTTATATAAAGATATTGATAGTTGTATAATTTTAAATTCACAAACCTGTTTTCCTGTTTCTCGCGGAATAAGACAGGGTTGCCCTTTAAGCCCATTTCTTTTTTTATTGGTTGTAGAAACACTATCCATTGATATTTTGCACAGTAATAACTTCACTGGTCTTAGTATCTTTAACAGAGAGATTAGAATCTCACAATTAGCAGATGATACCACTTTGTTCTTAAAAGACAAAGAGCAAGTTTCTCCAGTCTTAACTACTATTAATGCTTTTTCTAATGCCTCTGGACTCAAACTTAATATTTCCAAGTGTGAAATTATTTGCTTATTTGACAATGCAGTTACTGAAATTGAAAATGTTCCAATTAAAAATGAAGTGAAATATTTGGGGATTCATATAACGAAAAATGTAATTAGTAGACAGTTTTTGAATTTTTCTCCTAGACTATCCAAAACAAAACATATTTTTAATAGTTGGCTACAAAGAGATTTATCAGTTTTAGGCAGAGTCTTTTTATCCAAAGCAGATGGATTATCCAGATTTGTGTACCCTTCCCTTTCTTTAGCTGTAGATAATCACACCATAAAATTTTTCTTGATTTTATTTGGAATAACAAATCTCACAAATTGAAGAAATCTATTTTAGCAAACAAAAAGAGTGAGGGGGTCTTGAAGTCTTGAACTTTGATGACACTAACAACACATTCAAAATTAATTGGCTGAAAAGATGCTTGCTTGGGTCAGAGTCTATGTGGTATTTTATTCCAAATAACATTTTTAACAGGGTAGGTGGCCTTTCTTTTTTAATGAAATGTAATTATTCCACTGGGAAATTACCTATTAAATTGGCAGAATTTCACCAACAATAAATCAATCTTTAATGATAAATGGTTTAGTAAAAACATAGTTTTTATTGCTGATCTATTCAACTCAAATGGCAATCTGTTATCTTATGAGAGTTTTATGAATATCTACCAATTTCCTGTCCCATTTAAAGAATTTAACTCTGTTATAAAGGCAATTCCAAGTGGTTTAATACCTCTAATGAATGCTTCCCTTACCCATGAGTCATCGTCTAAAAAACTACCCTTGCTATATTTGGGAGGTGTTTTGATTTTAAGCAAAGATTGTAATAATAAATGTATTTGTCAACTCTCTCACTCTAGGAATCTGTTTACTCCAAAAGGGAAATTCTTTTGGAGTTCTATAATTGATAACATTCAATGGAGGAAAACATGGTTATTACCATTTAAATATTGCACACCCAATAAAATGCGAGAAGTGCATTAAAATTCTGCATAATATATACCCTTGTAATGCACAGTTATCTAAATACTGTGATGTAGCTGATGTTTGCACCTTCTGTAACACTGAAATTGAAGACATCTGTCATTTGTTTTTTTTTTATTGTAATGTTTCATCAAGTTTTTGGAATGATTTAGGTTCTTATTGTTTTTCTAAAGTTAATATGAATGGTAGTCTTTGCATCAAGGATATCATCTGTCTTTTTGAATGTCCAAACAAGTCCTTAGAATCTACTGTCAACTTCTTGATAATTGTGGCAAAATTTTACTTTCACAAGCAAAGATTTCTCATGAAAATTCCAATTTTTAAAGAGTTTTTATGTGAACTAAATTATCTAATCAAATCTCTTAGGAAAATTGATAATAGAAAATGTTTTTCTTTTCTGAAGAAATATGATGAGATCTCTCATGTACCTTTATGATTAGAATCTGGCCGCTGTTTTTTTATTTTATTTTTATTATTATTATTTTTTAATTATTATTATATATTTTTTTCTTTCGTTCTCTTCTTTCCCTCTTTATTGTGTTAATGCAAGATTGTATCTACTTGTTTGAATTTTACATTATTGAAAATGATCCAGATGTTTAAGAGGTGCATGTTTGCACTATTGTAAAACAATTTCTGAATAAAACAAAATAAAAAAATAAAAACTTTAATAGCACAAATGCAAAAAAAAAAAGATAAAATAAAAAATAAAAATAAAAAAGTCTGTAGATAAGCTGTCTTTCGATGTTCGCTTACCGCGTGATAATGAGAATGAAGTTGTGGTTTTATAATGCCTTTATATCTCTTCAACCTGCGTGTGTTTACACTTCGAGTCCGCTGCTGCTCTTCATGCCAAGTTTGCCACACACAACAGGCATAGGCGGAGCAACGAGTCATTCTCTGGCCAGTAGCAGAGGAGCGGAGCAATTACTGGCTATAGTGTAGACCAATAAGATGGTTACTATCTGACGGCAGCGACCAACGAGAGCCTGTGCATGGATGGCACTAGATTGGGCACGTGTGTTTATGCACATGTTGACACTCGGGAAGTAGAGGGAGGAGGAGAAGAGAGGAGGAGAGAGAGAGAGAGAGAGAGAGAGAGAGAGAGAGAGAGAGAGAGAGAGAGAGAGAGAGAGAGAGAGAGAGCGAGAGAGGGAGGAGCTGGTCGGTGGGATAGGGATAAAGTAGAAGGGATCGTCCTGAAGGGTTTGCGTTGCTTTTACAGGCGCGCCTGAAGGTGAGGTAGGCTATGTTTTCAAAACAATTCGTTATCGGGTAGCATGCCATTACACAGGAATGGAATGATAATTCTATTTGTATCCGTATGTATCTGAAATTCGCCCATTACTGCAACTCGGCGTATATAGTGTGGGTGTGTGGGTGTGTGTGTGTGTGTGTGTGTGTGTGTGTGTGTGTGTGTGTGTGTGTGTGTGTGTGTGTGCGTGCGTGCGTGCGTGCGTGCGTGCGTGCGTGCGTGCGTGTGTGTGTGTGTGTGTGTGCGTGTGCGTGTGTGTGTGCAGAACAGAAGTGGAGCCATAAGTGACCCTAACTGTCATTTTCATTGCTGCTGACTGTCTGAGCAGCACAGAGTGAGAGAGTGCAGTCTTAATGAGAAACAAGAAGGGTAGACAGATAAACAGGTTGGAGGAATACAAGAGGAGAAATATTTGTTTTTACTATGAATTGGCAATGAACAGAGGTGCTCTTGAAGAAAAAGAGCAAGGGAGAAAAAGAGAGATGTTAAAAATGGTTGGGGGATGGGCAGGGGACATGAGCAAGTAAAAAGTGAGTGTGTGTGTGTGTGTGTGTGTGTGTGTGTGTGTCTCTGGGTGTTTTAATGCCCCAGCCCCTTTCCTTGTGTGTGTGTGTGTGTGTTTACCAGTGGGAGGAGAGGAGTCAGGAAAATAAAAAAGAAATAGAGAGACCCTAGCTGCCCTCTTTAACCACTAGTGTTAAAGCATCCCACTGCACCCCTCCCCCTATTTTCCTGCTCTAGACAGCACTCACTTACACAACCGTGCACACACTTACACACTTGCACAGGCTTGCATGCTCCTTGCTTCTCTCTGATCTCAGAGGGTCTACTCTAGACAGACCCCATGTATTCTGTAATGGCTCAGACAAAACATTATAGATAAAATAAATGTAATATTGACAATATTTGTAATATTGTAATATTTATTTGGTTTTATCAAAATTAGGTCTATTTTGGAATGCAGTAGGGTCAAATCAATAGTTTTAGCAATTAATAAATTATGGCATGGAAAATAGATATTTACAATTTGAAGGTCACCAATCAAATTTGTGACATTGCCAAAGGGAAGTCTCTTGTGAAAAAGGTCAGATATCCTTGCTTGCATTAACACACATGATGGTCTTTGGAACATTTATGGCATAAAGTGTTATTGCCATTAAAGCAAAACCATATAGCCTAGACATTCAGACAATCTGAAATGCATGTAAGTGTCTCATTTAAATTTTCCACAATATGTGGAAATTTGCTTTTTGCCTATTTCCATTTTTTTTTTATCTAGATATATTTTTCTTTCCATCTCTTTCCCACAGTCATGCAGTCCTCAGAATCTCCTTCCTCTCAACCGGATTCATTATGCTCCAACAACAGTTTCTTGTTCAGTGATGATGAGACAAAAGTTTACCTGTTGGAGGACAGGGACAGGCCACATGGGGCCCATTCGTCTCAGTCCAGTCTTTCTAACAGAAGTGTTTACAGTATGAATGGAGAGCAGGAACGTCCTGGATCTCAGTGGGCGTGTGATGGATTCAGTGACCCTGAGAGGATGCAGGGCAACAGTCACGCTAGGTCAGCATCTTCGTCCATCTCATCATTTCTCTCCCTGTCCTCCTCATCTTCATCTGGATTAGGGTGTAGCATCTCTGAGAGTGAGCGAGGGAAGAATGGAGGAACTGAAGGAGACCTGTGGTTTGCTCGTAAGGTGAGAATCTTTCACCAATTCTCAATAGTTTACACCTGGTATTAACATCTGTCTTGAGTGTTCCAAACAAATGTGGTCAGTTGAGACCTGTTACTTTTTACCACTAGTACTGGTTAATACTCTTCACTTCCTGAAAGCAATCAGTAATAGAAGTGGTCTAAATATTAAACATGTACATGTATCTTCTGTGGAAGTCTCAGGACCCCAAAAAAATGTTTGTCCAATCATTGCATTCAGAACAGAATATGATGTCCTATCTGCTTGTCAACATATGTGACGCGTGCTTGGCAAAATGAGTCGAAATGCGCACGGGCTAATAACAAGCTACAGGCAAAACAAGTGAAAAATTTAAATAAGGTAAACTTTGTGAATATTCATAGCAAATTCTCAATGGCATGAGTCTGAACCTTAGACTGTAAAAAAGATGGACGACGCCCCGTTACTGTCTCTTCCATTGGTGAAAAGTGAAGCTGCCAAAGTCCTAATATGGCTGAAAAGAACCTGATTCTGCGCAGTAATGACGCAAAGCCGCGATTTCAATGCTCCACCCATACTTTCGCAGAAAGGGTTAGTACAAAGTTTACTGTGTGAAATAAACAGTTATGGACATCAAGAAATTAAAGTTGAAGCTCCAAAATATGCACTTTTATGTCAACACTATCAACGCCGAAATTAACTGCAGCAGTCAGGTGGTACAAGTCAGAGCTCTATAAGTAGTTTATGTTTATTATTATTGTAGGCCTTTAAGACATTACACTTTAAGGCACTACAGGTCCACCATGACCTGGAGGAGGTCATGCAACTTTTGGAGGAGGTGTGGCTTTGGAGAAGCTCTGAAAGGAGGGTGGAATCTCATGTTTTCAAAGCTAGCTTACTATTGCTAACCTTTCCGATATTGCCTCCCCTACCTTTAAAGGGGGGGTTGACTGCGATTTCACTTTTTTCATTTTAAATAGTGTGTAATGTTGCTGTTGGTGCATGAACAGTATCTGCAAACTTGCAGCGCTGAAAGTTCAGTGTAAGCAGAGAGATCGTCTTTTAAAAATCAGGAAGTATAATTGCCTACAAAAACGACTCGATTGGGACTACAGCTAGGTTATGGTACATCACTAACCTACACATTTGCATCAACCCCTCCCTCCGGAATATGCAGGAAATATTCTGAGGCACGTCGACTCATCGAGTGTGTTGTTCACGCTGCTGTCAGGTCTTCTGTGTTCAGGCTTCCCATGGACGCTACTTCTTCCTCAACAATGGATAGAATTTATGTTTGATTATGTTCCTGAAAATAACGATCATAATCTAGCAAGTTTAACACCGGATTCAACAAGAAACTGTTACTAAAACATGAAGCAGTTCCGACTTTAAAACAAGAGGCAGCAGTTGTTGGGCCACAATCTGTAAGTAGGCTAAGACTTACTTTTTACATCTGGACCGGAGCTTCATGACATGCCCGTAAAGGTAATGGGCATTATTTTTCTGGACAACGTGAGCGACAGTTTAGCCAATCACAACACACCGGGCCAAACTAACCAATTTGAGCTCACAATGTGTTTCTGAGGGAGTGTTTTTATAGAATCAGGAAGTGAACCGCTCGTTCAGGGGACAGAGGAGAGCGCCGGCTGACGATAAAGGTGCAGTTTATGAAAAATAAGACTTAAAAGAAGTCTTATAAAAAAAAGAAAAACCATGTCGTTTGTGGTTTGACTTGTCGTGACTGTTTTCCAAAGATGGCGCCGCCTGTATACACAAAGTGAACTGTCTTTATAAAGTATCTTCGGTAACACTTTATTTTAAGGTGCTTGTAATAAGCAGTAATTAACAGTTAATAAGACGCTTATAAGACCTTATAAGATGCATATAAGATGCATATAAGCATTAACTACTTCATATTAGGACGCTTTGTGTCACTTTTCCTGCTCTACTCAATCATGCTGCCGACGAGCCTCACGACAGTTACAGCCAGTGTGAGTGTAGACTCCATCCCCTGGGGTCCAGCTGGGTCATGACCACTCGCGAGGCCGGCTCGGTTGCCTCCGGGTGACGTCTTGTGCTTCTTAATTTAACCCCACACCACGCAGTAGTATGATGCATATAAGCATCATACTACTTCATATAAGGGTTAATTAAAAGCACAAGACGAACCCGGAGAGGCAACTGAGCGGCCTCGGAGTGGTCATGACCCAGCTGGACCCCAGGGGATGGAGTCTACACTCACACTGGCTGTAACTGTCGTGAGGCTCGTCGGCAGCATGATTGAGTAGAGCAGGAAAAGTGACACAAAGCGTCCTAATATGAAGTAGTTAATGCTTATATGCATCTTATATGCATCTTATAAGGTCTTATAAGCGTCTTATTAACTGTTAATTACTGCTTATTACAAGCACCTTAAAATAAAGTGTTACCGAAGATACTTTATAAAGACAGTTCACTTTGTGTATACAGGCGGCGCCATCTTTGGAAAACAGTCACGACAAGTCAAACCACAAACGACATGGTTTTTCTTTTTTTTATAAGACTTCTTTTAAGTCTTATTTTTCATAAACTGCACCTTTATCGTCAGCCGGCGCTCTCCTCTGTCCCCTGAACGAGCGGTTCACTTCCTGATTCTATAAAAACACTCCCTCAGAAACACATTGTGAGCTCAAATTGGTTAGTTTGGCCCGGTGTGTTGTGATTGGCTAAACTGTCGCTCACGTTGTCCAGAAAAATAATGCCCATTACCTTTACGGGCATGTCATGAGCTCCGGTCCAGATGTAAAAAGTAAGTCTTAGCCTACTTACAGATTGTGGCCCAACAACTGCTGCCTCTTGTTTTAAAGTCGGAACTGCTTCATGTTTTAGTAACAGTTTCTTGTTGAATCCGGTGTTAAACTTGCTAGATTATGATCGTTATTTTCAGGAACATAATCAAACATAAATTCTATCCATTGTTGAGGAAGAAGTAGCGTCCATGGGAAGCCTGAACACAGAAGACCTGACAGCAGCGTGAACAACACACTCGATGAGTCGACGTGCCTCAGAAATTTCCTGCATATTCCGGAGGGAGGGGTTGATGCAAATGTGTAGGTTAGTGATGTACCATAACCTAGCTGTAGTCCCAATCGAGTCGTTTTTGTAGGCAATTATACTTCCTGATTTTTAAAAGACGATCTCTCTGCTTACACTGAACTTTCAGCGCTGCAAGTTTGCAGATACTGTTCATGCACCAACAGCAACATTACACACTATTTAAAATGAAAAAAGTGAAATCGCAGTCAACCCCCCCTTTAAAGGTAGGGGAGGCAATATCGGAAAGGTTAGCAATAGTAAGCTAGCTTTGAAAACATGAGATTCCACCCTCCTTTCAGAGCTTCTCCAAAGCCACACCTCCTCCAAAAGTTGCATGACCTCCTCCAGGTCATGTGGACCTGTAGTGCCTTAAAGTGTAATGTCTTAAAGGCCTACAATAATAATAAACATAAACTACTTATAGAGCTCTGACTTGTACCACCTGACTGCTGCAGTTAATTTCGGCGTTGATAGTGTTGACATAAAAGTGCATATTTTGGAGCTTCAACTTTAATTTCTTGATGTCCATAACTGTTTATTTCACACAGTAAACTTTGTACTAACCCTTTCTGCGAAAGTATGGGTGGAGCATTGAAATCGCGGCTTTGCGTTCATTACTGCGCAGAATCAGGTTCTTTTCAGCCATATTAGGACTTTGGCAGCTTCACTTTTCACCAATGGAAGAGACAGTAACGGGGCGTCGTCCATCTTTTTTACAGTCTAAGGTTCAGACTCATGCCATTGAGAATTTGCTATGAATATTCACAAAGTTTACCTTATTTAAATTTTTCACTTGTTTTGCCTGTAGCTTGTTATTAGCCCGTGCGCATTTCGACTCATTTTGCCAAGCACGCGTCACATATGTTGACAAGCAGATAGGACATCATATTCTGTTCTGAATGCAATGATTGGACAAACATTTTTTTGGGGTCCTGAGACTTCCACAGAAGATACATGTACATGTTTAATATTTAGACCACTTCTATTACTGATTGCTTTCAGGAAGTGAAGAGTATTAACCAGTACTAGTGGTAAAAAGTAACAGGTCTCAACTGACCACATTTGTTTGGAACACTCAAGACAGATGTTAATACCAGGTGTAAACTATTGAGAATTGGTGAAAGATTCTCACCTTACGAGCAAACCACAGGTCTCCTTCAGTTCCTCCATTCTTCCCTCGCTCACTCTCAGAGATGCTACACCCTAATCCAGATGAAGATGAGGAGGACAGGGAGAGAAATGATGAGATGGACGAAGATGCTGACCTAGCGTGACTGTTGCCCTGCATCCTCTCAGGGTCACTGAATCCATCACACGCCCACTGAGATCCAGGACGTTCCTGCTCTCCATTCATACTGTAAACACTTCTGTTAGAAAGACTGGACTGAGACGAATGGGCCCCATGTGGCCTGTCCCTGTCCTCCAACAGGTAAACTTTTGTCTCATCATCACTGAACAAGAAACTGTTGTTGGAGCATAATGAATCCGGTTGAGAGGAAGGAGATTCTGAGGACTGCATGACTGTGGGAAAGAGATGGAAAGAAAAATATATCTAGATAAAAAAAAAATGGAAATAGGCAAAAAGCAAATTTCCACATATTGTGGAAAATTTAAATGAGACACTTACATGCATTTCAGATTGTCTGAATGTCTAGGCTATATGGTTTTGCTTTAATGGCAATAACACTTTATGCCATAAATGTTCCAAAGACCATCATGTGTGTTAATGCAAGCAAGGATATCTGACCTTTTTCACAAGAGACTTCCCTTTGGCAATGTCACAAATTTGATTGGTGACCTTCAAATTGTAAATATCTATTTTCCATGCCATAATTTATTAATTGCTAAAACTATTGATTTGACCCTACTGCATTCCAAAATAGACCTAATTTTGATAAAACCAAATAAATATTACAATATTACAAATATTGTCAATATTACATTTATTTTATCTATAATGTTTTGTCTGAGCCATTACAGAATACATGGGGTCTGTCTAGAGTAGACCCTCTGAGATCAGAGAGAAGCAAGGAGCATGCAAGCCTGTGCAAGTGTGTAAGTGTGTGCACGGTTGTGTAAGTGAGTGCTGTCTAGAGCAGGAAAATAGGGGGAGGGGTGCAGTGGGATGCTTTAACACTAGTGGTTAAAGAGGGCAGCTAGGGTCTCTCTATTTCTTTTTATTTTCCTGACTCCTCTCCTCCCACTGGTAAACACACACACACACACACAAGGAAAGGGGCTGGGGCATTAAAACACCCAGAGACACACACACACACACACACACACACACACACACACACACACACACACTCACTTTTTACTTGCTCATGTCCCCTGCCCATCCCCCAACCATTTTTAACATCTCTCTTTTTCTCCCTTGCTCTTTTTCTTCAAGAGCACCTCTGTTCATTGCCAATTCATAGTAAAAACAAATATTTCTCCTCTTGTATTCCTCCAACCTGTTTATCTGTCTACCCTTCTTGTTTCTCATTAAGACTGCATCTCTCACTCTGTGCTGCTCAGACAGTCAGCAGCAATGAAAATGACAGTTAGGGTCACTTATGGCTCCACTTCTGTTCTGCACACACACACGCACACGCACACACACACACACACACACGCACGCACGCACGCACGCACGCACGCACGCACGCACGCACACACACACACACACACACACACACACACACACACACACACACACACACACACACACACCCACACACCACACTATATACGCCGAGTTGCAGTAATGGGCGAATTTCAGATACATACGGATACAAATAGAATTATCACTCCATTCCTGTGTAATGGCATGCTACCCGATAACGAATTGTTTTGAAAACATAGCCTACCTCACCTTCAGGCGCGCCTGTAAAAGCAACGCAAACCCTTCAGGACGATCCCTTCTACTTTATCCCTATCCCACCGACCAGCTCCTCCCTCTCTCTCTCTCTCTCTCTCTCTCTCTCTCTCTCTCTCTCTCTCTCTCTCTCTCTCTCTCTCTCTCTCTCTCTCTCTCCTCCTCCTTCTCCTCCTCCTCACTCTTCCCTAGTGTCAACATGTGCATAAACACACGTGCCCAATCTAGTGCCATCCATGCACAGGCTCTCGTTGGCCGCTGCCGTCAGATAGTAACCATCTTATTGGTCTACACTATAGCCAGTAATTGCTCCGCTCCTCTGCTACTGGCCAGAGAATGACTCGTTGCTCCGCCTATGCCTGTTGTGTGTGGCAAACTTGGCATGAAGAGCAGCAGCGGACTCGAAGTGTAAACACACGCAGGTTGAAGAGATATAAAGGCATTATAAAACCACAACTTCATTCTCATTATCACGCGGTAAGCGAACATCGAAAGACAGCTTATCTACAGACTTTTTTATTTTTATTTTTTATTTTATCTTTTTTTTTTTGCATTTGTGCTATTAAAGTTTTTATTTTTTTATTTTGTTTTATTCAGAAATTGTTTTACAATAGTGCAAACATGCACCTCTTAAACATCTGGATCATTTTCAATAATGTAAAATTCAAACAAGTAGATACAATCTTGCATTAACACAATAAAGAGGGAAAGAAGAGAACGAAAGAAAAAAATATATAATAATAATTAAAAAATAATAATAATAAAAATAAAATAAAAAAACAGCGGCCAGATTCTAATCATAAAGGTACATGAGAGATCTCATCATATTTCTTCAGAAAAGAAAAACATTTTCTATTATCAATTTTCCTAAGAGATTTGATTAGATAATTTAGTTCACATAAAAACTCTTTAAAAATTGGAATTTTCATGAGAAATCTTTGCTTGTGAAAGTAAAATTTTGCCACAATTATCAAGAAGTTGACAGTAGATTCTAAGGACTTGTTTGGACATTCAAAAAGACAGATGATATCCTTGATGCAAAGACTACCATTCATATTAACTTTAGAAAAACAATAAGAACCTAAATCATTCCAAAAACTTGATGAAACATTACAATAAAAAAAAAACAAATGACAGATGTCTTCAATTTCAGTGTTACAGAAGGTGCAAACATCAGCTACATCACAGTATTTAGATAACTGTGCATTACAAGGGTATATATTATGCAGAATTTTAATGCACTTCTCGCATTTTATTGGGTGTGCAATATTTAAATGGTAATAACCATGTTTTCCTCCATTGAATGTTATCAATTATAGAACTCCAAAAGAATTTCCCTTTTGGAGTAAACAGATTCCTAGAGTGAGAGAGTTGACAAATACATTTATTATTACAATCTTTGCTTAAAATCAAAACACCTCCCAAATATAGCAAGGGTAGTTTTTTAGACGATGACTCATGGGTAAGGGAAGCATTCATTAGAGGTATTAAACCACTTGGAATTGCCTTTATAACAGAGTTAAATTCTTTAAATGGGACAGGAAATTGGTAGATATTCATAAAACTCTCATAAGATAACAGATTGCCATTTGAGTTGAATAGATCAGCAATAAAAACTATGTTTTTACTAAACCATTTATCATTAAAGATTGATTTATTGTTGGTGAAATTCTGCCAATTTAATAGGTAATTTCCCAGTGGAATAATTACATTTCATTAAAAAAGAAAGGCCACCTACCCTGTTAAAAATGTTATTTGGAATAAAATACCACATAGACTCTGACCCAAGCAAGCATCTTTTCAGCCAATTAATTTTGAATGTGTTGTTAGTGTCATCAAAGTTCAAGACTTCAAGACCCCCTCACTCTTTTTGTTTGCTAAAATAGATTTCTTCAATTTGTGAGATTTGTTATTCCAAATAAAATCAAGAAAAATTTTATGGTGTGATTATCTACAGCTAAAGAAAGGGAAGGGTACACAAATCTGGATAATCCATCTGCTTTGGATAAAAAGACTCTGCCTAAAACTGATAAATCTCTTTGTAGCCAACTATTAAAAATATGTTTTGTTTTGGATAGTCTAGGAGAAAAATTCAAAAACTGTCTACTAATTACATTTTTCGTTATATGAATCCCCAAATATTTCACTTCATTTTTAATTGGAACATTTTCAATTTCAGTAACTGCATTGTCAAATAAGCAAATAATTTCACACTTGGAAATATTAAGTTTGAGTCCAGAGGCATTAGAAAAAGCATTAATAGTAGTTAAGACTGGAGAAACTTGCTCTTTGTCTTTTAAGAACAAAGTGGTATCATCTGCTAATTGTGAGATTCTAATCTCTCTGTTAAAGATACTAAGACCAGTGAAGTTATTACTGTGCAAAATATCAATGGATAGTGTTTCTACAACCAATAAAAAAAGAAATGGGCTTAAAGGGCAACCCTGTCTTATTCCGCGAGAAACAGGAAAACAGGTTTGTGAATTTAAAATTATACAACTATCAATATCTTTATATAACATCTGCACAACATTAATAAAATTGGATGGGAATCCAAAAGCCTCTAAGGAGCTTATATGGAACTGATGCTCGACAGTGTCGAAGGCCTTATAAAAATCAAGGAATAAAATAATTGCATCAGACTCAATTTCATCCCTATAATCAATAAGATCCAAAACAAGCCGAGTGTTACAACTAATATGACGTCCTTTCATAAATCCGGTCTGTGTTTCATTAATGATATTGTGCAAATGTTGTTTTAATCTCAGCAAAAATAGAAGCAATTAATTTATAATCAAAATTTAGAAGTGTGATAGGGCGCCAATTATCAATTATAGTAATATCTTTGTCTGGTTTAGGAATAAGAGATATCAATCCTTGTTTCATAGTGGGAATCATCCTACCATTTTTAATACATTCTTGAATCATTAAGAAAAAGGGTTGCTTAAAATTTCCCAGAATTGAATAAAGAATTCTAAAGTTAGGCCATCGCATCCAGGCGACTTCTATTTTTTCATCAATTTCATTGCATCTCTGATTTCAATTAAAGAAACAGGAGCCTCACATAATAGTTTAAATTCATCACTAATTTGCGGAATATAATTCTTAATTTGATGTAGGTATGACTCGCTTTGGTTTGCCTGAAAATCAGAAGAGTATAGATTTCGATAAAAATTTGTGACAAAATTCTCTATTTCTTCAGGGTGTTTGGAAACTGAGTTGTTCATCTGTAAAGCAGAAATATTTTTTCTTTTAAAATTCCTTTTCTCAAGTGAAAAAAAACTTGTATTTTTCAAAGGCACCTTTAACTATGTTGATATATAACTGGTCTAATTCTAATTGCAAGGTTTTTAATTGACTAATTTCTTTAACAGAGAGATTCTTTTTTGGATTAAGTCACTAATGTTACTTAACAGGTTTGCTTCTCTATCAGTATTAACCACTTTCAAGGCCTTAGCTGTAACGTACGGACAGAGACGTTCAGATCCATGTGCAGCACTTTATTACAACTTAAAACAAACAGGCAAACACAGATAAACTGTACAGCAAAGCAAGGGGCAATCCAGAAACTCGTGGTCTTAACAGGCGTTGGTCGAGGCAGGCAGCACAGGTTCGTGAACAGTCCAGAAGGCAGGCAAGGGTCAAAAGTCCAGGGAAACACGGAATACACAAACGGAGAAATAGCTCAGAGATGTACGCTTACAGGGTAACAAGACTTCGCCAGGGACACAGGGAAAACTGAGGTTTAAATCAGCAACACAATCACAGGTAATGACAAACAGCTGAACATGATAAAACATAAGGAGTCCAAGGGAAAACATGAATGAAACAATAAACTAGGAAGGAGTGCCCCCCAGAGGCTTAAGCGGGCACTCCAGCCGCAGATCGTCCACATAACCCCCCCTCTAAGGAGCGGCTTCCAGACGCTCCTGAAAACGTTCCAGGCGGGGGCAGAGCGAAGGTGATCCTGGGGAGGGACGGAGGGCCAGGCCCGTGCAGGGGAACGGGACCAGGAGGTAGCCAAGGCGGGCCTGGGCCACAGAGCGTGGTCGGAGCCGGACGAGGCGAGGGCCAGGGCGGAGCCGGACGAGGCAAGGGCCAGGGCGGAGCCGGACGAGGAGGGTCATCACTCACTTGAACTGGAGGGTCATCACTCACTTGAACTGGAGGGTCATCACTCACTTGAACTGGAGGGTCATCACTCACTTGAACTGGAGGGTCATCACTCACTTGAACTGGAGGGTCATCACTCACTTGAACTGGAGGGTCATCACTCACTTGAACTGGAGGGTCATCACTCACTTGAACTGGAGGGTCATCACTCACTTGAACTGGAGAGTCATCACTCACTTGAACTGGAGAGTCATCACTCACTTGAACTGGAGAGTCATCACTCACTTGAACTGGAGAGTCATCACTCACTTGAACTGGAGAGTCATCACTCACTTGAACTGAAGAGTCATCACTCACTTGAACTGAAGAGTCATCACTCACTGGAGGGTCATCACTCACTTGAACTGGAGGGTCATCACTCACTTGAACTGGAGAGTCATCACTCACTTGAACTGGAGAGTCATCACTCACTTGAACTGGAGAGTCATCACTCACTTGAACTGGAGAGTCATCACTCACTTGAACTGGAGAGTCATCACTCACTTGAACTGGAGAGTCATCACTCACTTGAACTGAAGAGTCATCACTCACTTGAACTGAAGAGTCATCACTCACTGGAGGGTCATCACTCACTTGAACTGGAGGGTCATCACTCACTTGAACTGGAGAGTCATCACTCACTTGAACTGGAGAGTCATCACTCACTTGAACTGGAGAGTCATCACTCACTTGAACTGGAGAGTCATCACTCACTTGAACTCACTTGAAGAGTCATCACTCACTTGAACTGGAGAGTCATCACTCACTAGGGCGAAGGCTGCAGAAGGCGGCGCAGGCAGGGCGAGGCGCAGAGGCGGGGTCACTCGGAGCCTGGCGAATCCGAATCGAGTCCTCCTCTCTCCTCCTCCTGCGGCGGCGTGTCACAGGGCTAGACACACTCCCTGGGCTGTGCGACTCACTCACTTGAACTGAAGAGTCATCACTCACTTGAACTGAAGAGTCATCACTCACTTGAACTGAAGAGTCATCACTCACTTGAACTGAAGAGTCATCACTCACTTGAACTGAAGAGTCATCACTCACTTGAACTGAAGAGTCATCACTCACTTGAACTGAAGAGTCATCACTCACTTGAACTGAAGAGTCATCACTCACTTGAACTGAAGAGTCATCACTCACTTGAACTGAAGAGTCATCACTCACTTGAACTGAAGAGTCATCACTCACTTGAACTGAAGAGTCATCACTCACTTGAACTGAAGAGTCATCACTCACTTGAACTGAAGAGTCATCACTCACTTGAACTGAAGAGTCATCACTCACTTGAACTGAAGAGTCATCACTCACTTGAACTGAAGAGTCATCACTCACTTGAACTGAAGAGTCATCACTCACTTGAACTGAAGAGTCATCACTCACTTGAACTGAAGAGTCATCACTCACTTGAACTGAAGAGTCATCACTCACTTGAACTGAAGAGTCATCACTCACTTGAACTGAAGAGTCATCACTCACTTGAACTGAAGAGTCATCACTCACTTGAACTGAAGAGTCATCACTCACTTGAACTGAAGAGTCATCACTCACTTGAACTGAAGAGTCATCACTCACTTGAACTGAAGAGTCATCACTCACTTGAACTGAAGAGTCATCACTCACTTGAACTGAAGAGTCATCACTCACTTGAACTGAAGTGTCATCACTCACTTGAACTGAAGAGTCATCACTCACTTGAACTGAATCAACACTGGACTCACTTGACTCACTCTGAGTCAGCTGGCACGTGCTTAAACTCCGGTTCGACCCACGACACCTCCGCTGTCTTTGGAACAACACTTCTAACATGGCCAGTGCGGGATACGGGCTCTCAGGGGTCCGACGCGATGAGTGGGTTTGGCAGGAACGATGTGCTTAGAAGCTCCTCTGACGGTCCTTAAGGGAGGATCAAACAGTTTAGCGAGCTGAGGCGGCCGTGCGGAGGGAGTGAGAGAAATTCACCGCATACGAACCTCCCCGGCGCAGGGAAAAGAGCAGTTCTTCCTCGGGACCCTCCTTTTCTGCGGGGAGTTCAAAAGCCTTTCTGAACAGGGCGGTAAACACATCGAAGACGGACACGACATCCGACCCTGAATCCCAAAACGTGCCTGCCCACTCGAGAGCCTTTCCAGTTAACAGTAAGCAGATGAAAGAAACCCGGTCGTTATCCGAGGTGTAAAACTGGGGATGATGCTTCATATATAAACTGCACTGCTGAAGAAATCCTTCACACGCTTCAGGTGAGCCATTAAACTTCTCGGGAAATGGCATACTGGTATAACAGGATTCGGTACTCACACTGGGTTGCGGTGGAACAGGTGCAGCGGGAGTTTGGGCTTGATTAACCGCTGTGCTTGAGCTCTGCGGAGACCATGATTGCACGGAGCTTGCTAGTTCCTCGAGGAGAGAAGTTAGTCTCGCCAGCTGATAACTATGAGAGTCTAGCATTGAAGCTCGGGTCTTGACCACGGCGGATAGATGCTGAAAGTCTGCTGGATCCTCGTGTGGCGAAGTCTTCTGTAACGTACGGACAGAGACGTTCGGATCCATGTGCAGCACTTTATTACAACTTAAAACAAACAGGCAAACACAGATAAACTGTACAGCAAAGCAAGGGGCAATCCAGAAACTCGTGGTCTTAACAGGCGTTGGTCGAGGCAGGCAGCACAGGTTCGTGAACAGTCCAGAAGGCAGGCAAGGGTCAAAAGTCCAGAGAAACACGGAATACACAAACGGAGAAATAGCTCAGAGATGTACGCTTACAGGGTAACAAGACTTCGCCAGGGACACAGGGAAAACTGAGGTTTAAATCAGCAACACAATCACAGGTAATGACAAACAGCTGAACATGATAAAACATAAGGAGTCCAAGGGAAAACATGAATGAAACAATAAACTAGGAAGGAGTGCCCCCCAGAGGCTTAAGCGGGCACTCCAGCCGCAGATCGTCACATTAGCTCTATTTATAGCTAGTGATCGAGCTTTAAATAAAAAAAAAATCCCAATTAGCACCATGTGACTCAAGCTGATTTTTATAAAAAAATTTCTTCAACTAATTCTTTGATTTGATCATTAAATGTTTTATCTTTTAGCAAAGAATTGTTCAATTTCCAATAACCACACAAGGTATTCTTCCTGTGTTTTGTCTGCAAGTTCAACTTAAAGCTGCCGTCGGCAACATTTTTTTGATCACATTCAGTGAAATCGACACTATAATCCGACAGAACAACATAAATAAAGTGGTTTTAGAAAAATCCGAGCTTCTAGCTCCATCTGGAGCGTGTTATTTGATTTGCAAAAATCCAGCGCTCCCTGTTAACTGTGTCCAGTCAACCCAGGGGGTGTGAGATCTGACTGTCAATCACAGATCGGGCACATGCCACCCCTCGCGCACGTTACAACACACATGCACACGCCTGAAGTTCACGCAGTAAGGAAGAGTGATGGCAGAACACTAACAAACCAAGTAAGTTCATTTAGAGTATAAATGACGTTAACAATTGCAATATATTGGTCGATTAGCCAGGGCAGCATACCTCCAAATAATCTATGGTGTTGATGACTGCTGATGAGACGGTCACGTTCACAGAAAACCTGGTGCGCACGCACTCGAGCACGTAACTCTGTGGGAGGGTATTCGCTGATTGTGGGGGAGGGAAATATGAGTTGTAAACATTCAAAATGTTGCCAAAGTCCACTCAATCAGCCATAGTTGCCGACCGCAGCTTTAATTGCTAAGTGGTCTGAGAATGGAGCATACTGGTGACTGACATCAAACACATCAGAAATGATGTTGAGAAATCAGAAAAAAGTCTATTCTAGATTTACAGGTTTGCATCTTATTACTCCAAGTGAATTCCTTAACATCAGGGTGATAATAGCGCCATGCATCTGCGATATGGAGATGATCACACAAGGTAAAAATCATGTTATTACTAAGTCCCATTTTAGGAGGAAATCTTTCAGCTGAATTTAGGGCTGTCAGTTTAACACGTTATTAACGGCGTTAACGCAAACCCATTTTAACGGCGTTAATTTTTTTATCGCGCGATTAACGGTCTTTTTGTCACATGCTTTTGCAACAGGACGGGGCATGCGTCCTGATCCATTTCGCCGTCTCGCGCTCGTCATCCAGTCAAAGCCGAAACGTGTGTTTGTGGCATGCCTGTTGTTTTGTTTTCGATCTAGCTAGATCCGCTTGCTCTTTGGTTCGAAGAAGCAACAAAACGTCCTCGCGCAGCGCAAGCCATTGAAATGAATGGGTTTCAGAGCGCAGCGCGAGGATGTTTTGTGCCGCACACACTCGTTTGGGCTCGCGAGCCGGCCAAATAGTAACGTTACGTTTTGAGTGGATGACGAGCGCGAGACACCGAAATGGATGCCCTAAGATTCTGAATTGGAAAGTTTACTTTTAAAAAGTTGCCAAACTGTCCCATTGACAAGACCAAGTGATCTGTGTGTTTTGTCGTTGTGAACTGAGCTATCATCATCGCAGCACGTCCAGTCTGAAACACCACTTGATGATGGCCAAGCACACACAGCTGATGCAAATTCTCCACCCCTCGTCAATATTAGGACCTGTCAGTATTTTTTTCACCCTTTTATTGGTAGACAGTGTTAGATTGTGTGAGAGATTATTTATATAGTGTGAAATTGAACACTATTCCAATGTTATTTTCAATAATAATAATAAAAAAACATTTGCACTAAACAAGCCAATCCTCTTTTCCATGTTGATAAGAGCATTAAAATGAGAAAAAATAATGTAACAAAAAGAAATCAAAAGAAATCAAAAGATATATAGAATAAATAAAAATGTGTGATTAATCGCGAGTTAACTATGACATTAATCGCGATTAATCGCGATTAAATATTTTAATCGTTTGACAGCACTAGCTGAATTATCTAAAACAGCATTAAAATCGCCAGCAATAACAATAAATGCCTGTTGATATTTGTTTTTTAAGGCTTCGATTATACCCTGTAATGATGAAATAAGACACTTGTTGGCAGAACTTAAATTGTGGCCATATATATTACATACTATAAAAGTAGTATTATCAAGTTTAGTGATCAGAATAACCCATCTACCTTCCATAGACACCAAAGATTCAACAATATCTCCTTTAAACTTGTTAATCAAAATGAGAACACCAGCGGAGTGGTTAGAACCATGACTAAAGTAAATCTTATCCCCCAATTTGATTTCCAAAAACGAGCATCACTTTCACAAGAATGTGTTTCTTGTAAAAGTATTAAGTCAGCATTCGTTCTTCTACAGTATAAGAATAAAGCTTTTCTTTTAGTGAGATCTCTCAAGCCACGAGTGTTTAACGAAACAATACTCAAAGAGTTAAACTCCAAGTCTTGCATTTACATAAACGGAAAGAGAAAAAAAAAGAAAAAAAATACAGCAGGAAAGATTATTACTTGGGTAATTATAAAACCCAGAATAGAACACAGCAAGTTTTGATGCTTACCGCTGTAAAACGTGAAGTAACAAAGAGGTATTCAAAGCTAACATATACCAACAAACTTTGGCAAAAGTGCAACTGAATGGGAGGGAATAACGAATCGGTTACTTAACGTAACCTCGGTTCTCTCTAGATGAGGGAACGAGTATTGCGTAAGCTGTCATTGAACTGCACATACAGAACAACTGACCGTATTTTTTCACCTCAAAAACTTCGGAGACTTCTCAGTCAGCAATAAAAGCCTTTAGGGTGTACATCCCCATCTGAGCCTCTGGGTTCAATATCAGCTCCGTTGAGGAAACATTTGTCCACTGACCAATCCGGTTATTATCTTTGTCCTATTAAAACAAATTAACAGCTCAGAGAAAATCTGCAAAGAAAGAAAAGTGCAAAAAGCTGCATTGGCTCCATTCAAAGTCTTACACTCGAAGCAAACTCACCTGCACCCATCGAGCAGACTGACAGCAAGACAGACAGGAATAATAAACATTTAAAAGCAGTCATTGAAGTTGAAATTTCTGCATCTTAAAAGAACCTGCATTTAATTTGCTTTTAATTTATGGTCGGAACACTCAAAATGGTGAAACATCTGGTCTTACCATTTGATCAAAAGGCACAAATTTGGGATCCATGGAGACAACTCTGAAATTAACTGCAAAGACACCAACAAACTCACATATATTGCATAATGCATTTGAAGATGATAGCTTCAACCAAGGGTCATTCACAGCTCACCTGTTTGTCCTGGATTGTAAATAAGTTTGTCTGTTTGGATGAAGGTCAAAGCAAAGGTAACGGCTGAACAGGATTTTGCTCTCTTCAGTCGCTCTGAAGACCTCCCCTTGAACAAAGAGGAAGATTTATAAATTATAACCACAGCCAACCCCTCCCGTTCAGTGATCCAATAAAAAAGAAAACACAAACTACTCACATACAACAGATTTTACACTTGTAAAACAAAGGAACATAAACCAAAGCAACAAACACAACAATATTAACTCAGTTTAGACGGAACTCAAAATAGGCTGGATAAAAAGGCGCAGATGAAACAAAAACCTTGAAAAAATTATATACGATCCGGCCAAATCACAGAGATGTCCGATTCGCATCGGGACTAATATTATCACAGGACCTCGGTGTTCGGCGAAATATAGTAGGTAATTTGCGGGGGAATTTTTACTTTACAAATTACAGACATGGCCGATTCGCACGGGATTAAGATCATAGACAAACTCCAAACAAACCCCAAGCAGGTTATAACTGTGTGTTCTATGTCATAGATCAAAACGTGAAAATATTTAGAGGCTCTGTTCACCACAGACCTTATTTCAGGCGATTTAGCAAAAACCCATTCAAAAACCCCATAGGCTTTATAGAGCGAGGGAACCGTAATGCTAAAATGCTAGCTCACTTCCGCGGTTTGGCCTACAGAGTGACGTCGTAACTTCGGCACTCTATAGGGCTTTAAAAACAAACTAAATTAACTTAAAATCATACATACCCCAGGAGATTTGCAGCACTGAACTGCACATCTTCACTCACCTTATGAGAATATGCAGCCCCTTAGGAAACAAACTGAAAACATACATTAAGCAATTCAGTCTCCCGTTAACCAAGAAAACTCTTTAAAATATGGAAACTTACCTGGCAGCTATCGCAAGGGCCAGTGCACACCAGAGAGAAAACCAGAGGATTTATTCAACTCTCCTGCCAGCCACAAACATGCTAACGTACACATCTCAATCAAACCCAACACTATTACCATTACTCGCCACCTTGAGTTTACAATGAGCAGGACCCACCGTGACGCATACCTGACGCAAACAAACCACTCACATTTTTATACTCCGTGACACCAGCCCCAAAAGTGATTAACCTGTCCTGAGTTTTTTTTTTTAAATCTCACACAACAATATAACGATGTCTTTATAGGCTACACTAGAATAACAATGTTTCATAAATCTACATATAGAATGAAGAGGGTTATCTAACGTTAGCCTATCCTATACATAGTTCCCACAGGCGAATTAATGTCACGTGACCTCCCCGGAGACGCCATCTTTTGAGGGCAAAACCGCTGTGTTTACCATAGGTTTTTACAAAGTTTTATCAGAGAGAATGTCGTTTTACAAACAAATATTTATTTCTGTTTATATTATTATGCAAATCATGAAAAGACAAAGTGAAATATATTATAGAGTCTGTTAAAAAAAGAAATAAACAGATTAGAAGAAACAACTCTTATTGTTTCTTCTAATCTGTTTTGCACGCAGCAATGGCGCCGGGGTCGGCAAATGCCCGTATGTCGTGACGTCATGTGGGTACTATGTATAGCCTACATGTGATCATCACAAAGCTGCTAAATGTGTATCTATATGTAAACATTTTCACATTTTTGTTTAACTTTAGTTTGTCACTGCTTTGTTTGTCTTTTCATGTTTTTTTATTTTATTTTTGTATTTAGTTTATTCAATGTAGGAAATAGTATTTCACACGACTTTGATTTTACTTTATTGACACTGTCATTTCCGGATGGTATTCATCATTAAAAATAAACAAGTTCCACCTTTTAAACTTCTCCTCAACGTGCATGCAGTGTAAATAAAGCAGTTGCATCAATGAAATAATATTAAACGGCCACGCCCCCGTGCTAATGGTACCTGGCAAATTACAAGACGAAAATTAAAAAATCATTTAGATTTCATTTATCCAAATGTTTGTTTCTGAAGTCACAATTTAGCGCAAGTAAAATTGAAAAACAGGAGAAAAAAGTAACTATACATTGATAATGTAACTGGAAAAACAAGAAAAATCAATGTCTGGTTTTCATTTTTCATTTGCATTTTATGGTCTGAAAATTGAATTGTGAAGAGTTACACGGACCTTAGGCTACCTTATTTTTACTTTATACATAATACAAACGCAAACACTAAAAGCCAAGTAGGCCTATAATTAAAACACATGGCTCTACACTTATATTTTTGAAGGAGCACTTGTAGATGCATTTTACACAGCACTTACAATTTGCATTAATAATCGTATGATACTAATGTATCAAATATCAAATTTGGAATACAGAAATATGAAATATTGAAGTAATAGTAATTAACTACATATACTTACAATATAATTTAAGTAAGGAGTTAGTTGCATGTATCTATGCATGATTGACTATAGAAACTACATGCAAAATTAAGTGTTACCAAAATGTACAGTTTTTATTTAAACATTTCTACTGGACTCCCTGCATTACTGTACCTTCGTATTAAATGAATAGAAAAAGCAAAGGTTTGATGTTGTGGTGTTTTTTCTTCAGGTCACCCTGTATCATCTGCTGAAGATGTTCCAGTCAGACTCCAGCGCCATGCCAAAGAAGACAGTCGTGTCCGAGTTCTACGACGAGATGGTGTGAATTTGATCAGAACAGCACAACAACATGACATTATAGTAATAATACAATCATAAAGCCCAAAACCTGTGTTTTTGCAGATATTTCAAGACCCGACAGCCATGATGCAGCAACTTCTGAACACCACCAGACAGCTGACGTTGGGTGCTTACAAACACGAGACCGAGTGTGAGTGCTTCACTTACCTTTGCAGCTCCTATTGAACAGCTCAGTGGATGGGCTATAATTAAACCCTGAACATACTGTACATTAAAATGAGTCCGCAGTTCTAATCATGTGAACTAAACATTCAGTGTTTCATGTTGCAGTTGCAGAGCTGGAAATACGAACACGAGAAAAAGCGGCAAAGAAGAAGACTAGCCTGGAGATCGTAGAGCTGAAGGAGCGACTGAAAGCCTCCAGAGAAAACATCAACTTCCTGAAGGGAGAGACACGCAGACTGGAGGAGGACGACCAGATGAAAGATCACTGAGGATGATACATGCTGTGGGATTTGTTATGCTTTTGTGGGACTGATCAATTTAGGTTTCTGGTTCTAAGTTTGACAGTATATTTAGTAGTGAACTTTCTTGTGCAGCTAAATGTGTGGCAATACATGACCTTTTGACTTTTTTTTATGAATAAAACTTTTTTTTACGAGTCTGGGCTTACCATCCAGTTTTGAGCATGATGTAACAATACATTGTAATTTGTATGCACATTGTTTCAAGCAGCTTTACATAACATCAACCCTCAAAGCCCAAAATGAACTGGTGACTGGCAAGAAAAAAAAAAAAAAACTCCATGGCTTCATCTAAAAGCAATTTGTCTGCATCTGCTTCTCTGCTATATAGAAGGTGAAAAGAGTGACAGAAGAAGTATCTCTGAATTCACAGTACTCATAAAAGAGTAGGCAAAAAAGTACCCGGATGACCTACTAATTCTGCAGAGACTATCAAGTGCGCATATGATGGACTCTTCTATCCCATGAGTAGGGAATGTATGAGATGTTGATGTTTAAAAGAAAAAAACTGCAGTTTTAAGTGCTTAAAAAGCATATAAAATACTGGCACAGTGGATAAGACACATGCCTTTGGTATGAGAGACCCGGGTTCGAATCCACTGTGAGACTAGTTGCTCCAGAGGTGTGCGACCTCTGACATATATAGCAATTGTAAGCAGTGTTGTGCCAGTTCATCCTTAAAAAGAACTAGCTCGAAGTTCAGTTCACACAGATGATAATGAACTAGTTCATGTTCAGTTTTTTTTTTTTTTAAAGGAACTAGAGGGCCATGTGACTTAGATCTGAGTGCAAAAATGGAGGCTCTAGACCCTTCCGGAGCTGAGATATTGAGATATTTATAATGGCATAAATGCTACGTGGATCTCAATATCTCAGCTCTGGAAGGGTCTAAAACCTCCATTTTTGCACTCAGGTCTAAGTCCTATGGCCCTCTATCAGAATCCAGAGTTTCAAGAAAATTGGAGAAACTTTTTTTGCACAAAAAAAACGACAGTGGTACCCCTTATGTTTTTTTTTGTGCGAAGTTTCTCCAATCTTCTTGATACTCTGAATTCTGACAGAGGGCCATGTGACTTACATCTAGCTGCCAAATGGAGGCTCTAGACCCTTCCAGAGCTGAGGTATTGAGATATTTGATAATGGCATAAATGCTACGTGGGATCTCAATATCTCAGCCCTGGAAGGGTCTAGAGCCTCCATTTTTGCACTCAGGTCTAAGTCCTATGGCCCTCTATCAGAATCCAGAGTTTCAAGAAAATTGGAGAAACTTTTTTTTTTGCACAAAAAAAAGACAGTGTTACCCCTTATGTTTTTTTTTTGCACAAAAACAGAAGCAGACTGGAGGGCTTACATTTTTTTTCCATTTTCAAGAAAAAAGAAACAAGCTTCCATGGTAAAGTGGTGTGCAGAACATGAAATCCACAGGGAGGAGTTGGATCTGGATCCAACTCCTCCCTGTGGATTTCTCCTCCACATGGGAGGAGTCGGATCCAGATCCAACTCCTCCCACTCCTCCACATGGGAGGAGTCAGATCCAGATCCAACTCCTCCCACTCCTCCACATGGCCCCCTGGGGGGACGGTGAAAAAAAAAAAAAAAAAAAAAAAAAAAAAAAAAACGAAAAGTACTAAATTGCGCATAACTCCTAGACCGTTTGAGCTAGTAATCACGATTTTCGCATCACTGCGATCCTGGCTCAAGCCGAACAAGATGTATATCTCCGATTTCAATTTCGGGGACCATGGCGCCCGCCCGAGGCCACACTGAAAAGGGGAGCAAGGGCGGGCGCCATGGGGACCATGGCGCCCGCCCGAGGCCACACTGAAAGGGGAGCAAAGGCGGGCGCCATGGGGACCATGGCGCCCGCCCGAGGCCACACTGAAAGGGGAGCAAGGGCGGGCGCCATGGGGACCATGGCGCCCGCCCCGAGGCCACACTGAAAAGGGGAGCAAGGGCGGGCGCCATGGGGACCATGGCGCCCGCCCGAGGCCACACTGAAAGGGGAGCAAGGGCGGGCGCCATGGGGACCATGGCGCCCGCCCGAGGCCACACTGAAAAGGGGAGCAAGGGCGGGCGCCATGGGGACCACTGCGCCCCGCCTCGAGGCCACACTGAAAAGGGGAGCAAGGGCGGGCGTCATGGGGACCATGGCGCCCGCCCGAGGCCACACTGAAAGGGGAGCAAGGGCGGGCGCCATGGGTCCTTAAGACTGGATGGATGGATGGATGGATGGATGGATGGATGGATGGATGGATGGATGGATGGATGGATGGATGGATGGATGGATGGATGGATGGATGGATGGATGGATGGATGGATGGATGGATGGATGGATGGATGGATGGATGGATGGATGGATGGATGGATGGATGGATGGATGGATGGATGGATGGATGTTTTCATTTAATTTTTAAAAAAAAAATTTTTTTTTAACCTCCGGCCTCCAGTCCTCCGGCCTCCCAGTCCTCCGGCCTCCAGTCCTCCGCCTCCAGTCCTCCTGAAACAAAAGAGCACCTATTTCCGTCCGTCCACATTAAAAAGAAGACCTAAAAAGAAGACCTAAAAAGAAGACTAAAGTCATAATGTGTTGGTTTTTAAAGAATGAATCTAAAGCACTGAGGCTACACAGAGATCCTGCTTGAGCAGGAACCATCAGAACATTTCCCTCCGCAGGAACAGCTGGAGAAAACTGCAGAGATGCCTGGAACAAGGACCAACACGCTGTAGGACACACACACACACACACACCAGCATTCCCAAATTGAAAAATAGCCACATCATACAGTACATGGTTCTGGAAACACATATCAGTGTCAAACGGCACATTAGCAGCAACTAAATTCTTACCGGGAAGAACGCTGTAGACCAGAATCTGCACTGCTGGAGCCATATTGACGCTGACAGACAACTGGAACGGACAAACTGGGAAACATCAGAACAAAATAAAGTACTGAACAACCACAAGACAAGAAAATAAAGCATCATTCACTTGCCACAGGACTCAAATTTGGGATCCATGGAGACAACTCTGAAATTAACTGCAAAGACACCAACAAACTCACATATATTGCATAATGCATTTGAAGATGATAGCTTCAACCAAGGGTCATTCACAGCTCACCTGTTTGTCCTGGATTGTAAATAAGTTTGTCTGTTTGGATGAAGGTCAAAGGTAACGGCTGAACATGATTTTGCTCTCTTCAGTCGCTCTGAAGACCTTCCCTTGAACAAAGAGGAAGATTTATAAATTAGAACCACAGCAGGTTATAAATGAGTTTTCTATGTCATATATCAAAACGTGAAAATATTTAGAGGCTCTGTTCACCACAGACCTTATTTCAGGCGATTTAGCAAAAACCCATTCAAAAACCCCATAGGCTTTATAGAGCGAGGGAACCGTAATGCTAAAATGCTAGCTCACTTCCGCGTTTTGGCCTACAGAGTGACGTCGTAACTTCGGCACTCTATAGGGCTTTAGAATTAGAAAACAAACTAAATTAACTTAAAATCATACATACCCCAGGAGATTTGCAGCACTTAACTACACATCTTCTTCACTCACCTCATGAGAATATGCAGCCCCGTAGGAAACAAACTGAAAACATACAATTTCAGCAACAAGCAATTCAGTCTCCCGTTAACCAAGAAAACTCTTTAAAATATGGAAACTTACCTGGCAGCTATCGCAAGGGCCAGTGCACACCAGAGAGAAAACCAGAGAATGTATTCAACTCTCCTGCCACCCACAAACATGCTAATGTACACATCTCAATCAAACCCAACACTATTACCATTACTCACCACCTTGAGTTTACAATGAGCAGGACCCACTGTGACGCATACCTGGCAAAACAAACCACTCACATTTTTATACTCCGTGACACCAGCCCCCAAAAGTGATTAACCTGTCCTGAGGTTTTTTTTTACATCTCACACAACAATATAACGATGTCTTTATAGGCTACATTAGAATAATAATGTTTCATAAATCTAGATATAGAATAAAGAGGGTTATCTAACGTTAGCCTATCCTGCTATACATAGTTCCCTCAGGCGAATTAATGTCACGTGACCTCCCCGGAGACGCCATATTATTTTGAGGGCAAAACCGCTGTGTTTACCATAGGTTTTTACAAAGTTTTATCAGAGAGAATGTTGTTTTACAAACAAATATTTATTTTTGTTTATATTATTATGCAAATCATGAAAAGACAAAGTGAATATATATTATAAAGAGACTATTAAAAAAAGACAGAGAGAAAATTTCATTCATAAATGGTGTGGATCCGTATGCAGTAACGAAGGAAGCACTGAGCAATGATTATGCAGCTTTGCTTCAGATACAGTATTTTCATGTGTAGCATTATCTGGTATTGGTGAGGAGTTTTTACACATTGTGAGCAATTCCGAGTCTGGAAATCACTGGAGGCGTACGATCAGATTGACGTGGGGTTGGTTCGGTGACGTTTGCTCAAGTGCAATCAATGGAAAAGTAACTTATAATAGCGAAGAGGCATGATGCTAATCAAAAGCCATAGTCTGCACAACTTAATTCATGTTCCCCTTAAAACAGTCACCGTTGCTTTCTGTGAATCGATATGCATGTACTTGCGGGCGTCATGGTTTGGTGCATGAATATAAAAATAAATAACTCGCGTGCAATTTAATTAATGTAATGCGGAACTGACATTATACGCGGGTATAGGGACATAATCTGAGATCGCAATGCTAGAATGTGAGATCAAACAGTGGAAACAAGGTTGTTTTGTGTTTTTAATACCTCGTCATTTTGTTCATACAGGACATTTTTCAAACTGCAATGTGTTAACTTGTACATGTTTACACTCGCATTAAAACACAACATTGTGCTTTTGTCAAACAAATTCTTGCGTGTTTTGAGTGAGTTTCTTTCCTTTATCCTCTGCCAGCCATAATCTCCGCCGTTGTCTCGGACAAAAGCTTAGTCTTCTCACATCCATGGAGTCTATAATGACGGGTGTAGTGTAAAATCCCGGTTTATCTGAACCTCCGGCACGATTTTATCATCCATTGACCCAGCAGGGGATGAACATTTTCACTATATAGCACGAAACTCATTTCACTTCATTCAACTCCGTATTGTTTCTTCTAATGTTTTCCCCGCAGCAATGGCGCCGGCTCGGCAAATGCCCGTATGTCGTGACGTCATGGGAACTATGTATAGCCTACATGTGATCATCACAAAGCTGCTAAATGTGTATCTATATGAAAATTATATATTATAATTATATTTTCACATTTTTGTTTAACTTTAGTTTGTCACTGCTTTGTTTGTCTTTTCATGTTTTTTTTTTTTTTTAATTTTTGTATTTAGTTTATTCAATGTAGGAAATAGTATTTCACATGACTTTGATTTTACTTTATTGACACTGTCATTTCCGGATGGTATTCATCATTAAAAATAAACAAGTTCCACCTTTTAAACTTCTCCTCAACGTGCATGCAGTGTAAATAACAGTAGCTGCATCGTAATGAAATAATTCATTGATGCAACTGCTCACGCCCGCAAATTATAAGACGTAAAATTAAAAAAATAATTTAGATTTCATTTATTTCATTTATTAATTTAGCGCAAGTAAAATTGAAAAACACAGGAGAAAAAAGTACATGATAATGTAACTG
>JAQIUQ010000833.1:0-10923 GCA_030378365.1 Hybognathus amarus | reverse complement strand
TTAATTATATTCAGTATTTTTTCAAGTAAAATAATTAAATGCCACCCTTACGCTAGGAAAAATAGTCATTGACAGTAACAGGAGAGGTGAGGAGAATATTGATGCAGCTTTTATACTGTATTGACAAAAATTATAATAAATGGAAAAAAAATACTACGCAAACATGAAACAGGTAATGAACGCAATAATTAACTATGGTATCAAATGGGTGGGAACTTGGGGAACAAATAAAACAGAAACAGAACACATAAAAAAGAGGTGATACAAACTAATGCCGCATTTACACTGCCATATCGGATATCTATGTTCACTATACACTTGGCAAAACAACCGTGGTGACAATGCACTGACCCAGAAAAGCGAGGGGTTGAGCCTTTCCCTTCCATTGCACCATTGAAAAGAGTCATGTGATCGCGGTTGGTGTCCACCTGTATAGGTAATGATCGCTTCATTCACAGATGCGTCACTGCACAACACCCTTGGCAACATACATGTAAACAATCCAATTTACTGTCAAAATTGTTTCATATATAATGTATTTCAGCAAGTAACTTGTAAGTACCCTTGATAAAAGTGACAGCTTTTATCTGTACTGTGGGGGAGAAGGTCACATCATCACGAACTGCCCAATTCGAGCACCACGCCCAACGGTGAGTACCATCTAGTTCCTGCCTCAGATCGAACCCCACACTCACACACCTCTCCAAATTCTCACCCATGAACTTTCCCGTGCAAGCGCTCATCGACTCTCAGGACTCAGCTTCTCCCAAAGACTCCAGAACCTCCAGAAGAAACACTGCGCCCTGAAACTAGCCATCCACACCATTCTCTGGAAACTGCTGGGCAGTGGTCACATTGGTAATTTCTCCTCCACATTAAGGCTCCGCGTTGGCTGTCCGCATAAGGAGAAGATCATGTTCATGGTGCTGGAGGGATCAACCTGCTGACCTCATCCTGGCATGCCCTGGATGAACAAACATGAACCCAACACCAATTGCTCCAGGATATGTTTCAGTAAGCGGTTGGTGACCCCGTTTATTACCTCATTGGCCATGGGACTGACCTATCGACCTGCTGCCTGAGGTCACTTCACAGAAAGGTAAGGTCTACCCAGTTTCCATCCCGGAGCAGAAGGCCATGGAGAAGTCTCTCAAACAACGTTTCATCAGACCCCTGCCACTTCCAGCTTCATCAAAAAGGACTGAGGCTTGCGGCTGTGTATCGACTACCGGGCACTCAACTCTCAAGACCGTCAAATTCAGTTATAATCAGCTCCATGGGACTTGCATCTTCTCCAAATTTGACCTGTGGAGTGCCTACAACCTCATTCAAATATGCAAGGGGGATGAATGGAAGATGCCGTTCATCGCCCTGACAGGCAACTACCAGTACCAGGTGATGCTGTATGGCCTTCCCAACTCCCCTGCCATATTCCAGAGGTATAGGAATGAGATTTTCCAGGAGTACCTCCAATGCTTCGTCATCATCTACATTGACGACATTCGGATCATCTTCCTGAATGTGACACAGGTCCTCAAAAAGCTGAGAGAACCCACTTCTTATCTCAAGTTGGAAAAGTGTGAGTTCCACATACCATTCATTCAGTTCTTCGGCTAAATCATCGAACAACAAGGTATCCAGATGGACCAGAGGAAGGTGGACAGAATTCACAACTGGCCCCAACCTGTAAAGGAACTCCAACGCTTTTCTAGGCTGTGACAACTTTTATTGAAGATTCATCCAGAATTACAGGCTCCTCAGCTCAATTCTCACGTCCTCAACTCCTCAGGAAACCGGTCCAAGCCTCTGTCCTTGGCCACAGAAGCTTTCCAATGCCTGAAGAATGTCTTTGTTACCACTCCAATCCTGGTGGACCCCAATCCCAAAACTTCCATTCGTGGTTGAAGTCGATGCCTCTACTACCGGGGGTTGGAGCAGTACTTTCCAAGTGGCAGGCTGATCATTCTCAACTCCATCTTCATTCGCCTTGTACTTCCAAGAAGCTGTTCCCGGTGGAGCAGAATTATGATATCGGAAATGGTGAGCTGCCTGTGCAATCAAGCTCGCCATGGAGGAATGGAGCTCACTGGCTGGAGGGAGCTCGTCACCACCACTTTAAAGTCATCACAGTATGCACCAGAACCTGGAACATCTCAGGGAAGTCAAGCGACTCTAACCCAAGACTAGCCCACTGGGCTCTGTTCTTCACAAGGTTCTTCATCTTCACCGTTACCTACTGACCCTGACCCAGAAATTGCAAGGTGGATGCCTTGTCCCCGAACCTTCGGAGGTTCCAGCTTTGTTTGGGACATTGCTGAACGCACGTTAATTAATTCAATCATCAAACATTCAACAGAATATAAATTAAAACTGATTAATGTTACTGAATGAAATGTTATGATAGACTCGATTTGTGTTTTGATCATCGTTCTGAATCCATTCGGATCGAAGTCTTTGACAAAAATAAGATTTTCTCAGCATAATGTTCAAAATGTTTTATTTTATTTTTACCCACATTCGTGTTGATGGAATATGAAAATATTCTGTTTTGTTCTTTCTTTGGATTTATTGTAAGCTCAGATAGTCATACAACAACAATGTACAACTTTCACTGTAATCTCCCATTGCACAGGTTAAAAAGTATATGATAAATGGAAGCTATAAAAGAAGAGAAAGTGTCACTTACTCGTGGTACAGTTTATCCTCTCACAGTCTAGGTAGGGAAGAATAAAAGACATGTAAATTCTGCCTTCAAAGTAACATCTGCAGACATAGAAGCACATAACCCACTTCTCTGGGGACAGACACACAAGAACACCAATGACCCTGATGCTCACGCATGCCATTCACACAAATACACTCCAGTGACATTCAAGTCTAACTGGGAAATATTGTCAAACTATACCTCTGAATGGGAATATTGCCCTCTTTCCATTTTTTATTGCCACTTTCCACAAATAGGGTACAAAATGTGATGTCACTCCCTGTCTAGCCTCTGCTCTTATAGACAATGTTTGAAGATTTGCATTTGTAGCACTCTCATGTTATTGCATCCTCAGGATGGATGTTTTGGTTACTGTGATAACCCTCATTCCCTGATGGAGGGAAAGGAGATGTTATGTTGATGAGTGACAAATGGGGTATCACTTGAAGACTTGCATGCCGAACCACTCCCCCATACACGTACCGGGTCAATAAGCTGGACAGCAGTTCCCTCATTCAGGTTTTTGCTGAGGAGCTGAGACGGTGCTCCTTGGCCATTCAGCGAGATGGTTCAGGGTTGTGGTAGGAGGGATATAACGGCTCCATTTTCATCCATCAGGGGAAGAGGGTTACAACTGTAACTAACAACATTATGTCAATGACTGACAATTAGGGTCCATATGGAAAGAGCCACAACCACTAAACTATTTTATGCATATTTTGGAGATGCAGAGGCAGAGGCTATGGGCAACAGCTTTTCTTAAGTTGTAACCTACTCAGCGTTTCATGTAAGCCCAAAACCTCAGTCCTTCATGCCAACTAGGGTGGAAGTGACGGGATTACCATGGAGATGTTCATAGCTGTTGTTCCTTTTGTATCTTTACTTAAAGGAAGATTGCTGAAGTTTGGGGAATAACAATGTATTAGGCATCCAGATCCAGGGCTGACTCAATACAGAGTCTCATGATCATTTTCTCGCAGTAAGGATATAAACCATCTGTGAACACCATCTCAGTATGTTCTCAGTCTGATAGGCATCTTTAAAAAGATGTCCGCTGCCCGTGCTTTCAGTTTCTAAGGAAATCTGCTCTTTTGTGCTCGTTTATGAATGGCGAAAGCTGCTAAATGAACCCTTTCACCGGCAGAGAAATCTCCTCTGTTGCATTTCCTCTCCCCTCTTTTTCTTGAATGCTGCTTTGGGTGATCGCTATTTGCACCCACCCGGCTCCAAAGCAAAAATCTAAATGAGTGATCTGACATTTAGCTTTTATACGTTTATACGAGTGGCTCGGTATGTAAATCTCACTCATCAAATTCAATTGCCTGTTTTTCTCCTTCTCAGAGGTGATTGGGGCTCCCAAGTGACACCCCATTTGTCAGTCAGCGACATAACGTTGAACGTGACAGACAGATGGGGAACTGCTGTTGTACGTTATGGTTCATTTATAAGTCACTTTGAATAAGTGAATACATTTAAATTGTATATCTTCTTGTTCATTTCAGATAAACTTATATTGGGCCAGTGGGTCATCTTGAAGCCAGAATCTTCATGTTGCTTCAATATAAAATAGCTGAAGAAATAGCATCCTAGTCCACCCAATTCATGGAAAGTTCCAAGTGGTTTAGCATAATATTATATGTATAATACATAATATGGCATGTTTTAAAGAGCATCATAACATTGGTCTAGGCTGTGACAACTGGATGGTAAACTGCTTGCCAGTGGTAAAAAAAAACAGTAAGTTTGAATGCATGCAGTTGATGAATTAGTTGTAGGCTTTTTTGGACTGAAATAGAGATTGCTTACATGTCTTACCTGAATCCTGAATAAAAAGTAGGGAGGAATGTTCTCAAGTTTCCATTGATATCAGTATGTCAGTTTTTAGGTACAGATTTATTGAGATATTTCATCTAAGTTCACCAGAAGCAGGTCTCAGCCTATAGTGTACCATCAACCTCAGCAGAGAAGTGGCCACACACAGACAAAGACCAAAGCTGGCTCATCATGTGAGGAAACGCTCTTACTAAACTAACACAGTAAAACATTTGAATCGTTTAATTTAGGTGAATTGTAGACTGTCTATATATCAGGGATAGTTCACCCACATTTTTTAATTCTCTCATCACTTCCTCACCCTCATGCCATCCCCTAATGTACAGTCCTGGTCATAATAATTAGCACCCTTGGTAAATATGAACAAAGAAGCCTTTGCAAAACTGAATCTACATTGTTAATCCATTGCTAAACCTCCTTTTCTACATATAACAACTCAGACTCGTCCTTTAGAATCCCTGACTAACACCTAACAAGAGATCGGAATCGGTTACCTAAACGGAACCTCGGTTCTCTCTAGATGAGGGGAATCGAGATTGCGTTAGCTAGCTCACGCTGACGGGAAAGATTCTTTTTTGCGAACAATTGAAGCCAAAAATTTTTATAATTTGCTAAACATTGTCAACTCACTTCTAGGTGCAGGACCTAGAGCGGGCTAACTAGCAGCTCATTGGTTCCGTTTCTGGGAAGTGGCTTGAACCAATCGGAGAGCGGCGCTGAACCGCGCGCCAACTGCAGCGGACGAACGCTCGCCTGCTGCACCGTCAGGAGCCGCGCCGAAAGGGGCGTGGCTTGAGTGTATATGTAAGCACTCCTCGGTTTGGGACAACGAATTTATAGTGATGAAGCGAATCGCTGTTAGAGCGGGCACGGCCGGGACGCAGTACTCGTCCCTCATCTAGAGAGAACCGAGGTTACGCTCAGGTAACCGATTCCGTCTCTACGAGAGGTTCTGCGTTGGATGCGTGAGCTCAGCTTACGCTACCGGGAACCCTGGTGACGCCTGCCGGTCAGTCACCACAAGCATCCCCGGAGGGTGGAGGGAGCAATAGTGGAGAAATAGAATAAAGGGCAGACGCCGTTTATGTGAGAATATGAAGCCTAGAGGCGGCCGGCATAGCGGGCCATAGTATAGGAAGTTTCCATAGAATGGAGGGAAGATCAAGGGGCTAGCCGGTCAAGGATTCCCCCATAAAGCGTGGCTAGACGCTGCGCGGGTTAGACCGCTAGTAATTTTAGCCTGTGAGGCCGGTGACTTCCAAGTTATAAAATCTGATAAAGGTGGACGGGGCCAGCCCGCGGCCACACAGATATCATGAATAGAAATACCACAGGACCAAGCCCCACGAGGAGGCCATGCCTCGAGTGGAGTGAGCCCTGACGTCGAGCGCTGGCAAGGCAGATTTTTGAGCCGCATAGGCGGGAGGCCATGAGCGTCTACTATCCATCTGGATAGTGTTTGTTTAACAGCGGCCAAGCCTTCTGTGCGTCCCCCAACGCACAAACAGCTGGCTCAGACCGTCTGAACGTGGCAGCGCCCGTATGATGTACGCTCTCAGCGCCCGGACCGGGCAGAGGAGGTTGGCATTGGGCTCGCTATCAGAGGTGCAGAGCCGAGAAGGATATCACCTGTGCACTAAATGGGGTGCCAATCGCCTTAGGCACATATCCGTGTCCTGGGTTTGAGAATGACGACGGAGCTCGTTAGGGCCAAACTCTAGACACGACAGCGTTCGAAGAGAGCGCGTGAATGTCGCCCACTGTTTAACTGAGGCAAGAGCGATCAGAAAAACGGCTTTTAGGGAGAGATATTTGAGGTCAATAGACTCGAGCGGTTCCGAAAGGGGGGGCTTTCAAGGCCTCGAGGACTATCTGAGAGGTCCCTGAAACCGGCACTCGAGGGGGGGCCGAGGGGGTTCATCCTCCCTGGCTCCCCTGAGGAAGCGGATAGACCAGGCTCGTCTTCTGCCAATGGACTGGGCGTGCGGGGACCAGACGGAGGCCGCGACGGCTGCCACATAAACCTTCAGGGTGGATGGGGTTCTGCCCTTGTCCAGCATATCTTGAAGGAAGGGAGCAAAGAGGAGACCTCACACTTAAGGGGTCCAAATTTCTTTGGTGCACCATTTTGAAAATACAGACCATTTGAGCCGCATAGAGCTTTCTGGTAGATGCCGCTCTAGCGTGTTTTGATCGTGTTCAAGACTCCCTCTGGGCAAGTCAACGTGTAATCGTTGGTCACCCATGCATGGAAGCGCCCAGCGCTGCGGGTGGGGATGCCACAGATCTGTGCGCGGGCTTGAGAGAGGAGATCTGCTCTGACCGGGATGGGCCACGGGGCTGTCTGAGACAGCTGTGTGAGTCTCCGGGTACCGAATCTGATTCTCCCAACGCGGGGCTATGAGGAGCACCGGGTGGCGAAATTCCTGATTCTTCTGAATGACCTGCGGTAGCAGGGAGATGGGAGGGAAGGCATAGAGCGGGCGGTATGGCCATTCTAGCGCTAAGCGTCCCGTTCTTCAGAGAATATCTGGACAGTGCGAGTTCTCTTCTGTCGGCAAGAGATCTATCTCCGCTCTGCCAAAGAGCGCCACAGTGACTGGACTGTAAGAGGGTTCAGGGACCAGTTCTGGAGAGAGAAGGTTCCTGGGATAGAATGTCTGGACCGTCGTTTAGGTGTCCCGGGACATGCGTCGCTCTGAGCGAGAGCAGATGACTCTGGGACCAAACTGAGATGCGGCGTGTCAGCAGGGAAGAGATTCCTGGCATCTGACCCGCCCTGACGGTTGATGTAGGATACCACTGTCATGTTGTCTGAACGAATCAGGACGTGGTGACCCTGGATGCGCTGGGAGGAGATTGCAACAGTGCACATCGACTGAGCATCTCGAGATCAGTTTATGTGAGAAACTGGGTCTCCCAGTATCTGACCATCGGCCAGAGGCCGGTGGCACTTCGCAGACCGCACCTCAGCCTGTGTTGCACTGCGTCTGTCCGAGAATTACCTTCCGGTGAAGAAGGGTCCCCATCGTGACGCCCCGCAAACCAATCGGTCACCGTCCCAAGGCTGTAGTGCAGAAATGCATGCCTGAGTGACTCTGACGTAGCCTGGCGGGCCGTGGTCCACCTCGCAGGGCGGGCATTCCCGGGGTCTTCGCACAGAATTGTAGGGGCGCCATATGTGAAAGACCTAGCTGTCAGCGCGGCTGCAGCTGAGGCCATGTGACCCAGCATTCTCCTGAAAAGTTTTCACCGTAACTGCGGGTATTCATCTGGGAACGAAGCGGGCGTAGACGCTGCAAGCGAGCGTGTGCGCTGAGCGAGCTGCAGAGTGCTTTCATAGTGGGTGGAGTCCAGGAACTATCCCCAGAAACGAGATAGTTTGACTCGGGCCTGGGAGAACGCTCTTTGTCCAGTTGACAGAGTAGGCCCCAGCGCTGCCAGATGAGCCGAGAAGAGCTGTACGGTGCGACAGAAGCTCTGTTTTTGGAACGTGTAGTATAGCAATCGTCCAAATAATCAAAATGCGCATCCCTGGGTTCGAAGGGGGCGAGCGCCGCGTCCATACATTTCGGTGACGTGCGTGGGCTGAGGAAAGGCCGAAACGGAGAACGGCGTCTGATGAGACCTGGCCCTCGAAGCCGAAGCGTAAAAGCTGCCTGTGGCGAGGGTCTCTTACTGGAATCTGAAAATCAGCGTCTTTCAGGATCTAGGGGAATGAACCAATCCCCCCTGGCGTACATGTGCGGAGAGACTTCCTGACCGGTCAGCCATTCTGAATGAATTGCTGAGTCATGAGAGCTTGTTCAGAAATCTGAGGTCTAGAATCGGCCTGAGGCCGCCGTCTTGCTTGGGGACCACGGAGAATAGCGGCCGCGAACCCCGAGCTCGTAATGCGGTGGAGGGACTCTCTCTCGAGCGCCTCTTGTTGACAGTTTCGAGATATTATCTGCGGAGCGTGCTTCGCGGCCACTGGGCTGACCACAGGGAGAGCGGGCGCGGCGGGCGGCAGCGCGGGCGGCGGCGGAAAGCTTGTGACGCTGCCACCCGTCTTTTGTAAGATGTTTGGCTGCCCACGGGATTATGCGGGAATCGGCTTTCCCACGTTTGAAGCATGATGCTAGAGGCTGAATGGCCGTGCTGTCCCGGTTGCTGCATGGAGCGGGCTGGACACCTGCTGTGTGCTGTAGGTGTGCAACTGTGTGTCTGGCAACGGGACTTGCACTCAAGAGGAGCTTATGGGCCGTGATTCAGAGCGAGCAGAGGGGGACACGCGCTGCTTGAGGGCGTGCATTGTGCTTTCTGCTACCCGAGCGGACGGAGGCCGCTGAGTGGGAGTGAGCTCTGTGAGGACACGGGAGAAAGTGTGGTGAACACGTGCTTGTGGTGGCATTTTTACACTTGAGGCTTTTATGCTCTTTTGTGAACTCTGGGTAGCCGTGAAAACGGCTGTTTGTCGCTCGCAAGCGGGTCGGTCACCGGCTTGTTCGGCGAGATTCGCTGCTGCCGTCGGCGAAGGTTCGGGACTAACAGAGGGATGAAACTTTGAGCAGCGGTACGGCACAGCGGAAAGAAGCCGTCTTTTCCCCCAGAAGTGCTCCGCGGACTTCTGCTGATCAGGCTTCAGCGTGTGACCTGGGCGGGGCGCTGGGGAGCCTGTCTGCGTCGGCTGTCGGAGCGAGCGAGGGCGAGGGCGGCCGCTCTGCCTGTGCTGGGGATGGGCCTGGCTTGCTGCGGGCAGCGTCTTGAGGCGTTCTGGCAGGGGGCTAGCGAGGCGGCCTGCAGAAGTGTTCCCGGCGGCGGGGCAGGAACCAATTCATGGCCTGGGTGGCTTTCTGGGACCTCAGGAAAAGCGGTTCTACGATGCCCGTGGCAGGATAGGAGGCCAGAGGTGAGACGGGCGCGTTGGGGAAGACGGAGCGCTCAGCTCGCTCATGTCCGTGAGCGTGAGCCACAGTGTCTCGGCGACACAGAGGATGGCCATGCGTCTTCCAGCGCTTGAGCGGCAGCTTCAGTGGCGCGAAGGAGAGAGGTCCGTAGCGCATCTAAGTCGTTGAGCGCACGGCCGTTGATTCTCTCATTCTGCGCTATGTCACTCAACAGGTGGGATTCCAGCACCTGGAGAACCGACATGGAGTGCCAGCGCTGCAGCGGCCTGGCCAGCGGCTGCATCCACAGGGTGTGGAAGGTAGAGAACGCTCTGCGCTCGAGAAGGAAGCTGGGGAGGGATCGACGTGCCAGCGGCGAGCGCAGGGTGGCGGCGACCAGGATCTCGACGGGCGGCATCGCTCTATAGCCCTTCTCGGTGGCTCCGTCCACCGAGCGCGTGAGGCGGAGACATCAGAACGGGACCTAGCCAGAGAGGAGCTTCCACGGAATAGTGACCTCGGCGTGACTCAGGCAGGAGGAGCGACCGGGTGCCAGCGGGGGCGGGGCGGCGGTAGGTGCTTTCCATAGTCTGCGGTTCAGTGGTGGAGCTGAGATGACCAGTCAAGGCCCCAGGACACTCAACAGCAAGAGCACAGAGGCACATCAGTCCTGGATGTGGGAGCGGGTCCCAGCGGAGCGTGACGCCGGAAGCCCAGTGGGGAGAGCCATTAGGTCGCTGTTGAGGCGTGCAGCGGACTCTTCTCTTCCTCAGGAGTCGAGGGACGCTGCAGAGCGGCCAGCTCAGCGACAATGGGGGTCCAGCTCGGGTGGAGAAGAGAGCGGTCGAGGGGCGCTGCGCAGGCCATCGCAGGTTCCGGCGGCCTCTGAGAGCGCCGTTCTTCTTCCGGGAGAGTCAGAGGGCGCGCGCTGCTGGGCGGATTTGAGCGTGAAGAGATTCTTGCCCGCAGGGGAAGACATAGTCATCGCCTCGCAGAGAAGAGCACTCCATGGGCGAGACGTCCGCATGTTCAAGCCAACAGAGAGGGCAGATGAGGTGACGTCTCCGATCTTCGAGCGCTGCGCGGCATGAGCCGCAGGGAAATGCAGACATCTTAAAGGACGCTCACGCTCTCTCTTGTGATGGAGCAAGTGGAAGTCGTCGGACGGCGCTAGCTCGCTGAGGCGGCTGAAGGTGGCAGAGGCCAGGCTCCTCAGGCTTCTTGCTTGCTAGAAGGTGCCTTGTCACCGCGCTTGGGTCTTGGACGCAGGCCGTGAGTCCGCTGAATCAAAATGGAATCGTTGTTTTGAAAACCGCGGAGAGTGCTTCTATCTGCACTCAGACCACGCCCCTTCAGCAGGGCTCTCGGCCATAATGCACGAGCGTCGTCCGCTCATTGGGGCGGCACGGGTTCAGCGCCGCTCTGAATCTCATAACACTCCCAAAACGAGACAGATGAGCCTCCTAGTTAGCCCGCTTGTTCTCAGGTCCTGCACCTGAGAAGTGCGTTGACAATGTT